>JZKD02S1619318.1:588080-614829 GCA_000966675.3 Picea glauca
ACCCAATCCCTATTTTCTTTTTCTTCTTTTCTAAGTGGTTTCAATAAGCATGTTTCAAGGTTGAGGGTAACAATTCATAGTACAAGTTTTTTGGGGTTTAGTGTTATTTGATAATTATTCTACCAAAAATATTAAGATTTGTATCTAGCTACATCCCTTTTCTAAACATATCATTTTAGTAGACGAGTCTGTTAACATGGATCTACGATGGTGCATAGCACGAGCCCAATCAAAATGCATGGCCATAGCCTTATCTTCACAGTGTAGCTAGGGTGTATGTCATTGTATTGAGGAGCTCACCCAATCCCTATTTTCTTTTTCTTCTTTTCTAAGTGGTTTCAATAAGCATGTTTCAAGGTTGAGGGTAACAATTCATAGTACAAGTTTTTTGGGGTTTAGTGTTATTTGATAATCATTCTACCAAAAATATTAAGATTTGTATCTAGCTACATCCCTTTTCTAAACATATCATTTTAGTAGACGATTCTGTTACGATATTTAGACACTTAGGAGTTCATTAAGATCAACTTTGTCCAGTGTGTCGTTAGGTTAACATGTGTTTCTTTAGTATGCATTTGTAGTTAGTTAATCTGACAGTCATGACATGTTCCCGATGTAGAAAAATTTGGAAGTTCATATTCTCCTCAATCTTAATGGCTACATTTATCCATGTCTGAACACTCGATTGGTCCATGATCTCTATTTAAAGAGCATGGAGGGTCATTTGTCGATGATCGATTGTGAGAAACTCTATTGTGAATCTCTTTGTAATATTTTCTTTTGCGCTAATAAATTTCACCAAGTGGCCATGTTCATTGGGGCCATGGATGTTTCCCCATAAGGTTTTACCATATAAAAACATCAATGTTTATCTTTGCCGATGGCGTATGAAGATTAGGAAACTAGGCGGAGATATGATAACTTGCATCATGGAAGAATATAGGGTGTTTGGTTATCAATTAGTGCAAGAGGTTAACTATCTAAGAATGCTCGTTGTGGAAGTTTAGAATTTAGGTTCATCTGAAGGAGAGGAGTACAACATCCAACGTCTCAAACTCCCTAGCTCACTAGTGGATAATAAGAATCACCACCCAAGTACCATCCTCTGTCTAATTCTAGTTCTATTCTTGTCTCTGGGCACCTTGCTTTCAAGAGTTATCTGGATGTTTTTCTAGGAAATTGGCCTTCAAAGGATTGGGAGACATTAGTGCTCCCCTTGTGTTAGGGTCCTAACCTCCCTAACCCCTAAATTAGATATAATATTTTGTATTTCTATGTAATAAAGGCCATCATTAGTAAATAAGGCCTATGTATAGTGTGAACACAACTATTGTAGGAAGGCTTACTAGAAGGTTCTTCCTACTAGAAAGTTCCTTCTCTAGAATGTTCTTAAGAAGACAGAAGTAATATATAGAGAGGTAGAAGCATTGTAAAATATGTCTTGTGGAATCATTTGTAATTTGAGCTCTTCTCTATTGGAGGTTTCCCCCTCGAAGAGGCATGTGAACAATGCTTCCATATTAATAAAGGTATCTTATTTTGGCCCCTATTGTCATTGTATTCACTATTATGTTTCTTTCTAAAACATCTCTAGATAATATTTGTGTTATTGCTATGAATGTTTCTATTTGGTACCTTACAAGTGGTATCAAATCACTTTCCTCAACAATTTTTTAGAATTTTTTTTAGGCTAGAAACGTGTTCTAACATCTACAAAGAACATAGAGATCTATCATTAAGTGGGTAAAACATAGGAGGTTTCACTTGGTTTGAAACCCTTGTAACCCTTGTTGGTTCCCATTCGAGTAGTACCACATTAGACATCACCTGTACACATAATTTCACTTCCATGCACCCTCAAGTATATCGAGAGTCATGTAGATATCCTAAAACCAACCTTAGATCAGCCACTTGAACACCTAAATGCTATTGTGGCACCAAGAACAACACTTCTGAAGACTACTCTTATTGTTACACATCAAAATTCCTCACTTCGATAATGTCACATTCTCATTGTTGCACTTTTTTCACAAGTATCGTAAATGTCACATTTTTGTTTTGTGTGTGTCACATTGCGAATGATACCATAAAAACACTTGATACATCCTATAGAACATGTTAGAAGAAGAAGCCACATCATTTGATAGACGAAACAAATTGTTTTGTATGAGAACTGGTCATCTTGAGATTTTTTTGAAAGATCAACACTCCCCTACTCATATGCAAGGAGCGTTAGCGCTCTCTGTCTATCTAGTAGGGAGCATTGTAGAGCTCTATTTCCTATTGTAAAAGAATGTCGATTGGTTGAAAAAATCTTGGGAAGAAATCCCCTTTTTCTCTAAGGACAGTTAGGGATGGTTCGAGTTGGTTTGGCTCGAATCTAACCCTTAGGCTTCATCTAAGGGAGATACCACAACTGAGTCATATCCTCAACTAATCCCAAATATAACCAAGGTGGTTGGGCCTCCCAAAGCCTATAAATGGAGGCATTCTCATGGTGAACAAGGAGAAAAATAATCAACAAAATTATTGTCATTCTGATCGCGGATCTTTCGAGCAAGGGGTTGGACGAGGAGCACTTGGAGAAGTTGCTGCAACAAAATCCATGATTCTAAGTGTCTCTTTAAAGTTCTCATCAATATATTTGGCCTATTCCCTTCTAGTTTGTGTATCTTACATATGCTTGTCTATTATAGATAAATTTGTTTAATCTAATATGGTAGAGTAAGAGTTTCCTTGTATCTCTTTATTGTCCATGGTTTTGAAGGTATCAATCCATGTGAAAGAGTTTGGATATAAAGCTCAAATTGGAGTAGGGAGGACAAACACTGGAAATAGGTACGATCACCTTTTTCTCCTTCTCTCTTTTTGGCTAGTTAAACAAATCTCAAAGGGATGTTAGTGTCCATTTGTATCTTCCTATCTTGGTATTAGGGGTCTAGAATCCAAGGGGATATTAACCTGTCCATAGGGGAATTATTCCATAACACTTGCATACCTTGGTAATCTTGTAGTACGATTAAGGGTATAGTTGTAACACAACTGACCCCTAAGTACCCTTTCTAGGGATAGGGCATCAAAATTTTACTTACTCAGATCATCTTGAATCATCTCTCCGGGATGATTCATCCTCTTCTACTTGCTCATAACTTTATAACGACTGTTACCAGGCTCTAATCCGACCTTTGGTTTACAAGTTATGGTTTCCCAAAGTCCTTCGAGCATTGATTGGTTGAGGGCCACGTGGATCCATATCGATCGTATCATTTCTAGGTTCCTACCTCTCACAGTGATGGTTCATCCACCGTTTAAAACAACGGTGATACATAATCCTTACTTAACACACAACTAGAGGGGAATTCACTGTTCGACACTAAACGTCCCTTTTCTATTCTGCACGCATGCCCTCCGGAGCCCCGAATTCCCGAAGGATCCCAAAATATATCCACGTGGCTCCATCCTTCATACCTATCGAATCACCCTCGATACTATATTCCAAACCTCTGGAGCCCCGAACTATCCACTCTCGCACGAGGTGACGTACTAGATGCAACAACGAATATAGGTGGTTCTTGAATACTCCTATCGCCACATGGACCAAACAGGTAATTTCCAGAGAGGACACATGGCCCCTACAGTGGGTGACACATGTCATGTCTTAATGGGCACGTAGGGTCTATGAAACATCCAGATCTAGGTAACACATGGTACGTAAAATGTGGGTCCACATCACCCTGGGTGATGTCTACATACTGCATCACCCTGAATTGATCGCTTTCCAAGTCCTTCGATCTTACGGTCATAGTGTGTCCACGTAACCCCTGGATCGATGGCGTCCATTACTTTGTAACTTTGATGTTCAATGGATTCATGGTGTGACTCCCTCCTTTCTTCCAGAGTGGTCAACGCTAGGCTGACCATGGTCTAGGTCTGACGGTCATGGAAGATCCCAAAGGATCCGTAGATCTACGATTCTTGTTTCTTTTCATCTCCGATCTTCGAGGGTTTCAGCTTTATGGTTGCTCCACTCTCCTGAAGCAGGACTCCGCCGAAGTATCGTACGTTGGTGCCTCCACTATTTAATTGAATGGTTAAGAGGGGTCCTTAACGGACTCCCTAGATCCATGACTCTCATCACTTCGTGGCTTTGACGTTCAGGGAGTTTGATGCTATATCATCCATGTTCTCATGGAGTGGGACTTTTCCGAAGTTACCTCAGTGTGAATCCAATGACCAAGGGGGCTCCTGAATACTCTCAGATCGGTGGTTAACGTTACTTCACGATAACTGAATGGATCGAGGTTTAACAGTGGGGCAAGTCTATCTGTCCCAGATAAGGAAACCGCCAGGCGCCAATCAACCTTGTGGGTAACCACAATGATCAGTTTCCTTTGGCTAGTTTATAAACGGTAGGGTCAAAACACTTCGGAGCTCCGAACTTCCGGATTTCCGAAGCCAGAAGGATTAACTCCTTTCGGGCCTAGCGTAGGATCCCCAGACCTTGGTCACATGGGTCCTTTGGGAACTCTAATGGATTACGCACTAATCTCTTAGCCGTTAATTAGTTAAGGACACAGGCATGATCCCTTGGATGCACGGTGAAATACCTGAAGGAGGCACCCTCCTTCCATCGGGTTTTGAACTTATTATTCCTGTGAAGGTAGATACTAGAGGTCGATCGGACTTAAACATTGCAGTAAATCCTACCCCGACCCTCTTGCAAACTTACGTCCCACAACCCTCTAACTGTCAAGCTGAGGCAAGAAGATGACCATTCAAAAGCATGGGTTCACAGAGACAATACATATTTCTACCTTTAATCATTCAATACCGAACTCATTCATAAACACACACACACACACACACATATATATGCATTCAATCACCATTTCCATTTCAACACACATCACACAGAGTATGAAAATACTTATCAGAAACTGAAAACCATGAAGTGTCTGCTAAAAGGGGTGTCTGTTTCCACCCAACCATAGGCACAACCACTCCCGATGGATTTACCACTGGCCACCCCCGAGATAGACCATGATGCTCTAAGAGAGACTCTTGCTTCTTTCTCAACAACAATTAGGGACAAAGGTTACTCTCCTCCTCCACGAGACCTTGGCAACCATTTTTCTCTATACCAAGCAAGGATGTTTGCATGAGTACTTCCATAGTCACTCATCAACCTCGTTTATCGTCTTGTAACGAAAACCATACCAACCACTTCTTGCGCCCAGAACGAGCTTATTTATTAGTTCTTCTTCGAACCAGAGAGCTACATGCATTCTTTTCTCTTTTCGATATTGGTCTTTTTGACTCTATCCTCTTCGCAGATCTGCTTCTTTGCCCCCTTTCCTCTGCCCACAAATTACCTCTTTCTTGTCTTCCTCAACAAGGTTGCATGGGTCTGAATCCCCAGATTGTGGTCAGGTTTGGAAGTCTTGCAGATGAGTACTTTGCCCCATCTCCTCATTAAAACTTGAGGAGGACTCTTCCAGCTACCACTCTGACTGGTAATTCATTTATGGGTCACAGAATTGTTCTAGATATGAGCCATTAATTCTAGTAAAGTATTGGTTTGGTGGAGGGGTCATATAAACCATTCCTAGTTCCCCTCACCATCTCTCTCATAGCATCCATGGTTTATCTTGGCAAACCCCCCTTTCAGGAGTTATGAAACACTTATCCATTTTCTATTAATAACATAAAATACATACATTGAACTTTAATACAAAGGTTCATCAAATCAAACATTCACACACATCTAGTCTGGCATAGTCTCTTGTCCAATTATAGTTATATTTACAAACTTGGGGAAACATGGGTATTACAATCCCCTCCCCCTTAAAGGAACATCGTCCTCGATGTTCTATCTGCTGATGTGCTTTGTATGTACATAAGTAAACAAAAATGGATATGCATGTTTCATGGCATCCTCCATCTCCCATGTAGCCTCATCTGGGCCAAAGTGTTTCCACTACACCTTGACATGTGCGATGGTTGTGCTCCTGAGTGGGGTTTCCTTCCTGTCTATTATTCATTGAGGTTCTAATAGGAATTCTCCCTCTGGTTCCACCTGAATCAGAGACCAGTCAATAATATGATTAGAATCATGTACATATTTATTTAATAAAGAAACATGGAAAAAATTATGTGCCTTCAATGTGGGAGGAAGTGTTAGCCTATAGGCTACATGTCCCACTCTATCCAAAATATCAAAGGGTCCACAATACCAAGGTGACATATTGGCACAAGCTGCCATCCTCAAGGAGATTTACCTGGATCTAACTCATAGATACACATGATCCCCTGTTTTGAGCTCTCTAGGAGTCCTCTTTCTATCTACATAGATTTTCTGTCTATCCTGAGCTATTTTCAAATTTTGTTTTATTTAAATTACTTGTTTTTCCATTTCTTTTAGCATGTCTGGCCCGATTGTAATTCTGTCTACTAGATTATTCCAGCTGATTGGAATCTTGCACTGTCTACCATAGAGGGCTTCAAAAGGGCTCATCTTCAATGACTCTTGATAGCCATTGTTGTAGGAAAACTCTACCAGTGGTAGGTAGTCTTCCCACTTCTTAGGCTGATGCATTACATGAATCCTTAACATGTCCTCTAATACTTGGTTCACCCTCTCTGTCTGCCCATCATTTTGAGGGTGATAGGTTGTGATAAACAACAATTTAGTCTCAAAAGCATCCATTAAAGATTTCCAAAATCTCGAAGTAAATTTCGCATCTCTGTCAGATATGATCTCCTTAGGCATGTCATGCAACCGAAATATTTCTCTCATGAAGATACTGGGAATATCTATTGCCTTGCAAGTTGACTTGACGGGAACGAAGTGAGCAGCCTTGCTCAATTTGTCCACCACTAACATAATGGCATCATTCTGCTTGGCTGATTTTGGTAATCAGGTGATGAAATCCATGGAGATGGTTTCTGATTTCCATTCTGGAATTGGTAGGGGCTGCAAGAACCTTGCTGGATGCTAGTGTTTTTCCTTAGCCTGCTGACATTCTAGACATTTAACCAAGTAGTTAGCTATGTCCTTCTTTATTCCTGGTCAATAGAATAGTTTCCTAGTGGCCGTAATCATTTTCTGATAACCAGGATGACCAATATATGGTCTTTTTGTAGTTCATCCATCATGAACCTCTTCAAGTAGTCACAATTTAGGATATACAACCTACCTTTGTAAGTTAGAAAACCATGATTCAACATTTGATAACCTTCGTACTTCATCCCTCTGAGCTCTTGTTCTAGGTACGATTTTATAGTCTGGAAGAATGCATCGGTTTCTTGTGCACTCTTGACTCTCTCCCTGACATCTGTTTCACAGGTGCTTACCATTTCCATGTGAATCACTTTCACACTTCTTCTAAGGGCATCAACCACCCTATTTTATTTTCCTTTGATATGTTTGATTTAAAAATCAAACTCACTAAGGAGAGCCATCCATCTAGCTTGTCTAGCAATAATTTTTGGTTGATCAAATAGGTACCTCAACCCACAATGGTCTGTCATAAGCACAAATCTTCTACCTAGGAGGTGATGCCTCCACATTTTTAAAGCATACACTATGGCAGCCAATTCTAGATCATGGGTCACATAATTGATTCCATGCTCATTCAATTTTCTGGATTCATAGAAAATTACATGTTCTTATTGCATAAAGACTCCTTCTAGTCCTTCCTTGCAGAAATATGTACACACAAGGAAGTCCTTGTTTGCGTCTGCAATCTTCTGCACAGGTGCATTGGTTAGAAGGTATTTCAGCTCTTGGAATCTCTCTTCACATTCTGATGTCCAAATGAATTTAACTCCCTTTTTCTGAAGGGAAGTGATTGGGAAACCAATCTTGGAAAATTATTTTATGAACCTCCTATAGTATCCTACTAGGCCCATAAAGGATCTGATATCAGATACATTCGTTGGGGTTGGCAAATCTATAATGGCTTTTATCTTGTCAGGATCAACTACCACCCCTTCTTCATAAATGACATGGCCTAAGTAATGGACTTGTTTCTGGAAAAAGTCACACTGACTAAACTTAGAATAGAGATGATGTTCTCTAAGTACTTGAAGCACTAACTTGAGATGTTCTTCATGCTCTTCCCTATTCTTAGAATAGATTAGGTATCATCAATGAAAATAAATACAAATCTGTCTAAGAATTTACTAAGTACATTATTCATTAAGCACATAAAAGTGGTTGGTGCATTGGTTAGCCCAAATGGAACCACCACAAATTCATAGTGACCATACCTTGTCCTAAATGTTGTTTTTTGGATGTCTTCATCCTTAATTTGGATCTGGTGGTATCCAGACCTCTTGGAGAAAATGGTAGCACCCCTTAATTGGTCAAACAAGTCATCGATCCTTGGCAAGGGATACTTATTATTTATGGTTGTCTTGTTGAGTTGTCTATAGTCTATGCACAACCTAAGTGTTCCATCCTTATTTTGGACAAACAAGGTTGGTGCTCCCCGTGGAGACACACTAGGCTGAATGTAGCCTTTTTCCATCATTTCCTTTAGCTGTAGTTTGAGCTCAACTAGCTCTGTTGTACTCATTCTATAGGGTTTTCTAGACATTGGCATCGCTCCTGGTGCAAGATCTATTGAAAATTCAATGTATCTTCTTGGAGGTAGACCTCGAACCTCTTCTGGGAACACATATTTATACTCTCTCAATATGGGATGGTCCTCTACGCTTGGTTTGTCATCCTTAACAAATTCCAACACTTGTATTGCATACAAAGGACATCCTTTTCTGCAATACTTCTTCACTTGAAGTGCTGATATTTGTCTTACTGAGACATGATTTTGAATCCCTTGTAGGGTTAACTTTCCCCCTTCTTCATTTTCACACTCCAAAGTTTTTTTGTAACAATCCAAATTGGTTTTATGGGAAGCCAACTAGTCCATGCCAATCATCATGTCATAAGATCCTAAAGGAAGTATGTTTAGGTTTGCTTGGGTGGGAAATCCACTCATAATGAATTGGCATGCTGGTATGGCCTCTGTTACTTTTCTTTTGGTTCCAGTGGCTAGCTATACCACCCATGATTTAACATGTTTAACTTGTTGCAATTTACATTTCTCAACAGTTTGAGGGGAAACATAACTCAAATTAGAACCAAGTTCAATTAAAATGGAAACTGGATGGTTGGAAATCATACCTTCCATCTCCACCACTAAAGCTTGGTGGTTGGTTTGTTTATAATCCAAAGCTGCATAAATCCGTGGCATGCTCCTAGCCACATCATTGACCATGGTAGCCTCTTGGATGTTGTAGACCCTCCTATTGTTCTGTTTCCTATATTGACAATCCCTCAGTAGATGTTCTTCTCCACAACCCCAACTGTAACATACCCAACCACCCACAGGTCGGGGCACACAACCTTCACGCCCACCCTTGGACTTCTTTCTCTTACTGATGCATTTTTTAACGACATGCACAACAGTAGTCAGCAAGCATGCATAGTCTAAATATTCAATTAAACGATAATTAAATATACATATTAGAATACATTCATACACAGATAATAATATCACAATAGAGAGCACTTATCTTTATAAAAAGGCGACACCAACTGGCTGCAGACCAAGGACGTTCCACCCAATCGTAGACACCACTGCTCCAAATCTCAACAATAGTGTCACCCCCGAGCCAGAGCTATGAATCCACAAGGATGGTTCCAAAGTGTACTTGGGTTCCCAAACTAGTCAGCTCTCAAGGTCTCACATGTTTCCCAACACCCACAACAATCCAAGTACCCAACTCTCTTCTACCTAGCCTGTACCACCCAAGAGAATGGACCTCCACCCTTCTCTGCGACGGAGTCCCTCAGCCATTCCTTCTCCTTTTTGTAGGGCCTCCAACACAGCTGGTCCAAAATCTCAATGCTGGAACTCACAAGACTCGCAGTTGTGAGAAAAATAGGGCATAGGCCAACGCATCTCAAACATGCAGGCCCTAGGTCATGACTGGATTGCAAAAGTGACCATTACAACCAACTATCCCGTGGCTAATATTCAAGAGTCCCTTTCCCTTTTCCAAGCTAAGATGCAGGTGCAGATGGATCAATAAATGGGTAAATGGGCGCATGAAAGTGCGTGAGGGAAATGAATGAAAATACAGGAAATCAATGAACAAGCCATCAGTCGAACCCCTCCATCAAACCAAAGGCGGGTTTAAGTAACTTCGTGGGGAATCAAGAACTTCCTGTCCTTCACCAAGAAGCTCACATAACCGATCCCCTCCCTTAGACAAAAATGTTAATTAACATAGGAATAAACACTTAGCCCCTCAAGCCCCCTCTCTTGTGGAATCATAGCCCCCCATAACTCTAGTCCTTATCCATCTAGCAACCAACCATGTATTTATTATTAATAATGATAGAAAACATTACATATATTGGGCACACTAACCTTTTCATAATTGTTTGGGAACCCTGGCCTCTCAACATTGTAACAATAAATTATTTAAACTGGGGGTTCAAAACCTGGGGTGTTACATCCCCTCCCCCTTATTTTGGCACTGTCCTCAGTGCATATACAAAATAGAGATCAAGATCTCAAATTTATTCAAAAAGTCGCGGGTACTCTGCCCGCATGGCTCCTCATGCTCCCAGGTAGCTTCTTCAGGACCATATTAGGTCCACTGAACTTTTACCAGCGTTATAATTCGATTCCGAAGCATTTTGACTTTTCTGTCCAATACCTGCACTGGCTGAACCTGGAAATATCCCTCCGTCTCTACCTGAATCAGATGCCAATCAATAACATGGTTAGGGTCATGTACACATTTCTTTAGTAAAGATACATGAAATATATTATGCACATTCATGGAAGCAGACAATGCAAGCATGTATTCAACTGGCCCTATTCTGTCCAATATTTCAAATGGAGCACAAAATCTGGCTGCCAGCTTTTTACAACTACCCAATTTCAATGAGCTTTTCTTGGGCTTTACTTTCAAAAGTACATGCTCCTCTAATTTAAATTCTCTAGCTGTCTTGTTCTTGTCTGCATAATCTTTCTGTCTATCCTGAATTGCCTTTAAATTTTGCTTGATCTTAACCACCTAGTCTTCCATGTCCTTGAGCAGCTTCGGCCCAAGTACCACTCTATCTACTAGGTTGTCCCAACCTACTGGAGTATCACATTTCCTACCATACAAGGCTTCAAATGGGCTCATTCTCAATGAAGCCTGATACCCATTATTATATGCAAACTCAACCAAGTGTAAGTAATCTTCCCACTTAGATGGCTTATCCATCACATACATTCTCAACATATCTTCAATTATTCGATTGACTCTCTCTGTTTTCCCATCTGTCTAGGGATGATATGCTGTGATAAAGTTTAGATTTGTGCCAAATCCTTTAAATAATCCCCTCCAAAAATTGGAGGTAAACTTCATATCTATGTCCGAGATGATTGTCCTAGGTATCCCATGCAACCTAGCAATTTCCTTCATGAAAATTTCTGCAATATTAGCCGCTATATGCGTTGTCTTCAGAGGCACAAAATGAGCAGCCTTTGTTAATTTTTCAACCACCACCATGATTGAATCATGTTGCTTATTCATTCTGGGTAATCCTGTGATGAAATCCATGGTGATCACTTCACATTTCTTCTCTAGAATTGGCAATGGTTGCAGCAAACCTGCTGGGTGCCTATGCTCAACCTTCACTGTTTGACATTTCATACATCGAGCGATGTAATTGACAACATCCTTCTTCATTCCTGGCCAAAAGAACTGGCTTCTTACTGCTGTAATTGTTTTCTGGTAACTGGGATGTCCAACATAAGGAACATCATGCATTTCCTTTAGTACCAAATTCCTCAGTTCTCCAGAGCTAGGAACATAGATTCTATTTTTATGCATGAGTAATTCGTCTTCCCTTATCTCATACTCCTTTATTTTCTATTGTACATTTCCTTGCTATAAGTTTTCCTTTACCTGTAGATAATGCTGATTTGTAACAAGACCATCTAAAATTCTGCTCTTCAAGTCCGACTAATTCATCCTGATAGCAGTAGCATGCATGAGATGAACTCTTCTACTAAGTGCATCGACAACTTTATTCTCCTTGCCCTTGATATGCTTGATATCGAAGTCATATTCACTTTAAAATTCCAGCCATCTTGTTTGCCTGGCATTCAATGTTGGCTGTTCAAAAAGATACTTTAGGCCAATGTGGTCTGTCTTTAATTCAAATTTCTTCCCCATGAGATAATGCCTCCACATCCTCAAGGTGTGAACAATGGAAACAAGTTCCAAGTCACGCGTGGCATAGTTCCTCTCATGTTCCTTAAGATTTTCGGACTCATATCCAATGACATGTCCATCTTGCATGAGGACTCCCCCAAGTCCTTCCTTACATGCGTCTGTACATACCACAAAACTTTCATTTGGGTCAACAATCTTTAACATAGGTTCACTAGTAAGTAATTCCTTCAACATGTTAAAATTATTTTCACACTTGAGTGTCCATTTAAATTTAGTTCCCTTCTTTTGCAAAGAAGTGATGGGGTGAGAAATCTTAGAGAACCCTACTATGAATCTTCTGTAGTAGCCAACTAATCCCATAAAAGATCTGACGTCTGACATATTTCTAGGTGTTGGCCATCCTCTAAAGGCTTCGATCTTCTCTGAATCTACTGCTATGACCTGCTCTGAAATAATGTGTCCCAAGTAATGGATCTGCTTTTGATAAAAAAAACACTTACTCAACTTGGCATACAACTGATGTTCTCTTAGTACTTGCAATACTAGTCTTAAGTGATGTTCATGCTCCTCTTCAGACTTATAATAGATAAGTATGTTATCCATGAATACTATGACAAACTTATCCAAATAATTTCTGAATATGTTATTCATTAAGCACATGAAGACAACTGGTGCATTGGTCAGTCCAAATGGCACCACTACAAACTCATAATGCCCATACCTGGTCCTAAAGGATGTCTTATGAATGTCTTCTTCCTTGATTCTTACCTGATGGTATCCTTTCCTCAGGTCAATCTTTGAGAATATCTTTGCTCCTCTTAGCTGATCAAATAGGTCATCAATTTGAGGTAGAGGATACTTGTTCTTTATAGTGTACTTGTTCAGCTGTCGGAAGTCAATACACAGCCTCAAGGTTCCATCCTTATTTTTGAAAAAAAGTACTGGTGCTCCCCAAGGTGAAAAACTTGGATGTATGTACCCTTTCTTCAACAATTCCTCCAACTGCATTTGTAATTCTTTTAACTTTGGTGTGCTCATTCTGTAAGGTGTTTTTGACACTGGGGCAACTCCTAGCACTAAATTAATTGAGAAATCTATCTCCCTCCTTGGTGGCAATCCTGGTATTTCTTGGAATACATCTTCAAAATCCCATAGCACTGAGAAATATTCAAGGCTTGGCCCCTTTGTATTTTCTAGATCTTCCACATGAGCTGCATATAGTTGACATCCTTTCCTAAAACATATTTTTAGCTATAACACTAAAATATCCCTTATAGCGATGGGTCTTGGGACTCCTTTCCTAGTGCTCTGTTTTCCATTTCCATCAAGACATGTAAATGTCTTGTTATGACAATCTAGGACAACATGATGCTTGTCCAACCAATCCATTCCAATCAGAATATCATAAGACACTAATGGTATGATATTTAGATCAATGCTAGTATTCGCGCCATTAAGACTTATGGAACAACTTTTGACCATATCATGGATTCTTCTTTTGTTTCTAGTGGCTAACTGAACCAAAATTGTTTTTCCAAGTTTACTTTTCTCTAAGTGTAATTTATCCACTATCTCAGGATCAATGTAACAATGACTTTCTCCTGAATCAATCAAAATATCAACATTCTGATTTATGATCTTACCTTCCACCTTGATCATATTGGACTGGTACTCTTCTTGTCGATCATTTAAGGTTGCATAGATTCTTCCCATATCTTTGACTGTTGTAGCTTCTTGGATGTTGTGCACAGTCTTCACTCTGTCCTTTCTGTGTGGGCAATCCTTGTACATGTGATCTTCCTTGCATCCCTAGCATTGGATTGGTGGTATTCCCCTTTTTCCCAAGGAATCTTCCTTCTTGAAATCTCCCTTAGCATACTGATCTTGATGATTTATTTTAGGCTCATTCCTATTGAAGGAAGGTTTGAATCCTTTCCTCCTCTGATCGAACTTCACATTTTTCTTGTCCTTCCAAGATTTCTGTAGAATTTCTCTTCCCCAGCCTTGCTCATACAGGTATTTAGCCTTCCTGATGGCTTCAGTCAAGGTCTTGGGCTCATCATACTTGATATTTTCCTTATAAAAGGCTGGAAGTCCACTTAGAAATCTTTGTATTTTCACTTTCTCATCACCAATGAACCTGACATACTTCAACAATCCCAAGAACTTCTTGTACTCTGCCATAGTCATGCTTCCCAACCCGAGTTCAAAGAACTCCTGCATTTTCCTGTCATAGAAATGCTCTGAGAGGTACTCCTTCTGTATGTACTTCTTGAACTGCTTCCAAGTGATCCTACTCTCTTTAATGTGCTCCACTTGCTTCAGTTGGTCCCACCACATGCAACTTTCCCATGTAAATGGTAGGTGGAAATATTGGCTTCCGGATTGGACGAATAGTTATGCAACTAAAAATATCTTCTGAGCACAAGCAACCATACTTTGACATCATCTTCCCTTTCTATTTCACCCTCAAAGGAAGGTGGCTTGAGCTTTCTCAACTCTCCTTGAAAACTATATACCTCTTGTTTCCTTCTTTGGTGTTTGATAAGAGACGCCTTTGGACTGCTTACAAGATCATCTGATGCATAAAACTTTCTTTTTAAGTAAGGAGGTGAGTGGTGCCCATGAGCTCTGCTAGCACTTCTGGAATAACCAACTCTTCCATGATTATCCCTTCTTTCATGGAACCTGCCTTCTTCCTCTTGTATTGAGTTTGATCCCTTCTTCATTTGTCTCTGCAACTGATTTAAGCTTTGCAACACTCAAGCATTTATCTAACTTTTCTCTCTCATCAGTCTCTCGTTGTCTGCTTTGTATCTTTGCACTTCCATCTTCAAGCTTCTTACCGTTTATATTAACGTTTCCTGCTCTCCTTTTTGCTTGCGTCCATTAGACTCGATCTCTGCATTACCAACTCTGGTATTCTAGCCTTTGGCCTCCTTATCATGACTGGAGGCTCCCTTGACTTCTTCCATTTCCTCAATACACATCCTGAGCTGATGTGTTTAAACCCCTTAATTTTGCAAAATGTGAAAGCGACCATTTTGTTAGAATTATGCATATGATAAACAAAATTGCCAAACCATGCTACAAGTCTCTTTCTTTTTTTGTTCATGGAGATCATATCCCCATTCTCCGAAAATAACAGTGTCCTGCTATCGTTGGCTAACACATAATTTCATCCTACGTAGACGCTTCCTTCAAACCACCTTCCCAGGTGACCATGACTAGAAAGCACGGATAAATCCTTTCTTATCACCTTTCTGTCTCGAAGACCACCAATTCGGTCCTTATCCCTCCTTCCCTTAGATCTAAATCTACATATGACCACGGCCATGACCCTACGCATAGCTGAAAAAATGCTTGTCTAGAACTTTGGGACTTCGAAACTTTTAGCCAGGACCGAATCAATGGTCCTTGTCCTCTTTCACGATCAATGATCGAGATCCACTTCGGGACTCCGCGCTTCGGGGGTCTCAACTTTCCTCGCTTGCCTCTGCCTGGAACACTTTTACCCAGAGTTCATGATCTATTGATGGGTGTCCTCCCACAGATCAACGACTGTGAATCGCTTTAGCTCTTCGGGCTTTGGAAGTTTCAAAACTTTCCTCCTACACTTTCTCCCAGAGTGCTTTCACCTGAAGTCGATGATTCTTCGACGTGTGTCTTTTGGAAATCAACGGTTGATATGTACTCCGACCTTCGAGCCTTTATGAGTTTTCGACCCAATGCAACCTGTCACATATTTCCCCACTGGAGTGGCTAGTCTCCAGACTGCACAATCTGTCGCCACATGTCCTTTTGGATCGGATGACTAAGATTCACTTTGGGTATTCACTCGGATTCCACTGATCTACACCATGTTTCCTCCTCAATCTAACGGTTGAGGCTCACTTTGGGTCTTTGGACTTCAGAAATATCAAATTTCAAAACTTATTTGGACCCATTGGCTTTTATCCGAAGCTCTGGATTTGGTGACACGTGGCTCTAGACAGATCAATGGCTGAGATCCTTTCGGATCTTCGGGTTTCGAAAATCTCAAACTTCAAACCTCCTCGAAGTACACGAGATTTTTCCACGTGTCCCCTTGAATCATATGGTTGAGGCTTACTTCGATCCTTCACCTGAAATCCATAGATTTACGCCACATCTCTTCTGGATCAGATGGCCCAGATTCACCTCGGACGATCTGACGCTTGAGATTTACTTCAACTCTCATCTCTTCGGGTTTCGGGAGTTTCAAATCTTAATTGAAAACCTCTCGAACTGATTTCTTCAGAGTTACTGATCTGCTAACACATACCTCTTGGTGATGGACGGTTAGGATCTACTTCGGCTATACGGAGTTTCGATGTCCAAGACCTAACATGTGACATCACTGTCTACCTTTCAAATTGTGGGGGCATGCATCGGTGGTTTGGAGTAACCTGCTTTTCACCCCACAATTCTTCTGACGCTGAGACGTAACTCCTCGGTGAAACCGTGGTTTGGATTGTGGGACTGCCTTGGGAAATTATCTCCCATGCAACTTGGTTCCCCGCAATGCCTCTTGTCCATTGATCTCACTCTCTAATGGGATATGACAGTTGTGACCTTAGCCCTTGCTTTCTTTTCATCGGATGACACTTTTTCACCTGTCCTCCGATTCAACGATCCCGGATCTCTCCTGATCCTATAGTGGAGTGATGGGTGTTATATATGCAATAAAAACATAGTAAAAACACAGTAAAAACCCTCAATTAAATTGTCAACTTGGGGTAAGTAAACTTAGAGTTGTAGCAAAATATATGCCAAAGGTAGAAGGGCTAGTTGGAGTACAGTTTAACTAAGGAAGGCAACTATCTAAGGCTAATCTACTCAAGCAAAACTATCTAATGAGCAAACCCTGCTAAGCAAAATGAAACTAGGTAACCTAAGTACTTTTGGGCCAAGGGTCGAAGGATATTTCCTAGGAAAGCAAATGAAAAATCTATGTAAAGCAAACTAGTTTAATGATAAGCAAAACTACTAAGAATAATAAGCAAATGACAAAAGCAAACTTCTTTAACTTGCCAACCTACATTCAATGAGCAACTACCATGTGAAAGCAAATAAATAAGCAAGTAAGCAAAAACACCTATCTAACCTATTGAAGAAAATAGATAAGTAACCAAAGACACCTAACTAACCTACTAAAGCAAAAGACAAGTAAGCAAAGGCACCTAACTAACATACTAAAGCAAAATACAAGCAAAGGCAACTAACTACTGCAAGTAAAGCTTCTCATTGAACAACTATCTAACCTAAGAGGCAAGTGAACTAAATGCCTAATGAAAAACTATTTCTAATGCGTGAAAGGAAATCTAAATGCTCAATGCAATGCATGAAAGGAAATCTATTATATTGAAAGCAAGAAGAACTAACAACTAATTCTTATTCTATGTTAAGCAAACTACTATCTAATCTATCAAAGCAACGTTTATCCATCCTACATCAACAATAAGACTATCTTCTAAACTATGAAAGCAAGGAGACTATCTTCTAATCTATGAAATTCACATGCATTCTATACTAACATAAGCAAACTAATAACTAAATTCAATCATTAACTAAAAGCTRKAATTACAATCTAGTTCTAGGAAAGAAATTGCATAAAATAAAACTATGCTATATCTATTTTAACAATTCAAATTGCAAGAAGGAAAATGCTTAAAAACAGAAATTAAAACATGGTTCTAGCATATGGAAAGTAAAATAATGAACAACTACTCAAGCAAAATCTAAATAACAATTAAATAGGCAATCTACAAATAAAAACTTGAAACTAACCCTATCCATCCACCGAAGCCTTGGTTAAAGAAAGCATGAAATAAAAATCAGTTCTACTCTGTTTTAACTTCTATTTTAAATTTGATTTTAAAAGCATAAATAAAATTCAATCTAACATTTAATTGCACACGGATTTAGTGTATGAGTTTGTAAAATCGTTCCTAATTATAAAATCAATGCATATTAAAAAAAACCTTCATACTAACCTGCAAAAGAGAACTTACACAGTCAAGCTATAACAACAAATTATTATGATAAAGAAATAAAATAAAAAATCATGTACAGAAATGAGAAAAAGACATCTAAGCTGTAAAATGCATAAATAAAATAAATAAGAGTTACCAGACTGCTGGTGGGCCCACCAACAAGTCGTGGTCACTTCTTAGATGCACACCATGAGCTCAACAAAACGTATTCACCATTAAAACTTGAAAAACACAATATTACACAATTCTGACAATTGAAAATGTAAAAACAGAGCCAAAATCGTTTTTGGCTCTAACACACGACTTCTTCTACTGCTTAACAATTATCTGACCATTAGAGTGGTATTTATAATGTTTACAGACCAAGTGGTTGACCACAGGAGGTTCGAACCACTTCTAAAATTGGCAAATTTCATTAATGGTGCCCTAACAGTTGAAACAAAGCGAGCCAATAATCACCCACCACAACAACCCAAAATCGAGTTGTTAAGAGTTCATTAGCTGGAGGGGATAAGCACGAGAAAAACCCACGTTTCTGATTTTCCCATCACTGGCCGCCAATGCCAGAATCACCAAGTCACCCTACATTTTTCTGCAGGAAGAGGTGTTGGACGAAGTGCCAGATCGAGTACCAAAATGAGTGCTGGAAGGAGTGCCAGATCGAGTGCCGGAATGAGTGTTGGAAGGAATGCCAGATCAAGTGTCGAAACTAGAAATGTAGTGTGTTTTTTCACTGTAACACCAGAAAAACATGAATTAGCTCTTGGAAATCATAGAACATGATGAATTATACTCGATACAATTATTAAACATGGATTATACGTACCTTATGTCGATCATACCATTTTATCATGAAATTCTTCAAAAAGATCCTTCAAAATATGAAAAACACATATATACATTCGACAAAAGTGTATAATAACTGTCATAGAATTGATCATATCTTGGGCCCAACATGGAGATCACTCTTGAATTCGAAGAGGGAAGGTCACGATCCTTCGAACCCCTTACGACGGGTCTCTGACGTTTTATCTCCTGTGTAGATTCTACAATGCCATTCCTCTTGAGCTTTTCAACTTACGGGTCATAATTCAATCTCGACCCCGAGACTCTGACCAACAGACCTGGTCCATACCGGCCCGATGTTTCAACCAGAAGATCTGATACCAAACTATAACATATCCAGCCACCCATAGGCCGGGGAATGCTACCTTCAAGACCGTCCTTGGACTTCTTTCTCTTACTGATACCTTTTTAAAATTTAAGGATGCATAAAAGAAAAGACTTTAACAACATGCACACCAGTAGTCAACAAGCATGCATAGTCTAAAGATTCAATTAAACAACAATTAAATATACACAGCGGGATACATTCATACACAGATAACAATATCACAACAAAGAGCACTTATCTTTATAAAAAGTCAACACCAACTGGCTGCAGACCAAGGACGTTCCACCCAACCGTAGACACCACTGCTCCAACTATCAATAGCAGTGTCACCCCCAAGCTAGGGCTATGAATCCACAAGGACGGTTCCAGAGTGTAGTTGGGTTCCCAAACCAGTCAGCTCTCAAGCTCTCACAGATTTTCCAGCACCGACAACAATCCAAGTACCTAGCTCTCTTCTACCTAGCATGTATCGCCCAAGAGAATGGACCTCCACCCTTCTTTGCCACGCAATCCCTCAGATAGTCCTTCTCCTTTTTCCAGGGCCTCCAACACAACTAGTCAAGAATCTCAATGATGGAACTCTCAGGACTCATAGTTGTTAGCAAAACAGGGCACATGCCAATGCATCTTAGACATGCAGTCCCCAGGCCATGGCTAGATTACCAATGGACATTATAGCCAACTAAACTGTGACTAATATTCAACAACCCCTTTCCCTTTTCCAAGACAAGATGAAGGTGAGGATGGATCAATGGATGGGTAAGTGGGTGCATGAAAGTGCGTGAGGGAAATGAATGAACATATAGGAAATCAACGAACAAGCCATCAGTCGAAACCCCCCCATCAGACTAGAGGCAGGTTTAAGTAACTTCACGGGGAATCAATAACCTCCTAGCCTTCCCCAAGAATCTCACGTAACCGATCCCCTCCCTTTGACAAAAAGGGTAATTAACATAAGAATAATCACTTAGTCCCTCAAGCCCCCTTTCTTGTGGAATCATAGCCCCCTATAAATCTAGTCCTTGTTTGTCTAGCAGCCAACCATGTATTTATTATTAATAATGATAGAAAACATTACATGTCTTGGGCACACTGGCCTTTTAATAATTGTTTGGGCACCCTGGCCTCTCAACATTGTAACAATACATTAGTTAAAATGGGGGTTCAAAACCTGGGGTGTTACACCAACACTTCAAGTGTTCTCTCTTTGTGTTATCAGTCTTTCCTGGGGATGCTCCAAAGGGTTTGTTTGCACTCTGAGAGAGGAAATTTTGCTGGTATACACTTTTAGCAGGAAGGCTCATCTTAGAATCCTTCCCACAACTCTTGAATATTGAAGGTTTAAGCCCCTTCTTCTTGAATCCCAAACTACTCTTCTTCTTCTAGTCCTCCAGAGGTTCTGTCTTGTTATTGAAATGCTCATAGAAATACCTTGCCTTCCAGATAGTGTCTTCTATGGTCTTTGGCTTGTCAAATTCACTCATGTCCCAGAAGGATTGAGGTAGTCCACTAATAAATCATTGCATCTTTACCTTTTCATCTTTGATGTAGGGACCATACCTTATCAACTCAAGGAATTTATTGATATATTCATCTATGGTGAGTTGTCCCAACTTGAGTTCATAGAACTCCTTGGTCTTCCCATCAAAGTACTTCTATGGAAAATACTTCTTTTTGAAGTATTTCTCAAATTGTTTCCATGAAAATTCCTTCTCATGGATTCCTTTCACATTCCTAAGGTCCTCCCACCAAATGGAGGTCTTTCCATTCACGTTAAAAATGGCTATTCGAACCTTCTAATTTTCAGAGTAGTCATGGAATCTGAAGTACTTTTTCAAGCCAAGCAACCAAACTTCTGCTTCTTCCACTTTCTTAATCTCTCCATTGAAATTGGGTGGTTTGGATTTCTTAAACTATTTAGAGTCATGACTCTTGGAATGTTTCTTATTTTTTCTTTTCCTTTGGGAACATGAACTAGTTTTGCTACTAGAGGATTCCTTGGAGTTGTCAGTTTCCTCACTGAAGGATTCTTTCAACGAGTGTCTCTTGGCTCCATGTTGGGTCCTCTTTTATGTGCTCCTCCTTGTGTGTCCACTTTGATGTGCTCCTCCTTGGGTCCTCTTTGATGTGATCCTCCTTGGGTCCATTCTTTCTCAGGTGGACCCTGGGTTTTCTTCATATCATGTCTATCCACATGACTGGTAGTTGGTCCATGCTGCAACTGCCTTTGTATATATGATAAGATCTGTAGTAGAACTGCATTAATTTCATTTTACTTTTCTTGTTGTTTTATTAGCCTTCCATTGTCATCCTTACAACTCTGTAATTCTGCCATGAGGCTTCTTACAGTTTCATCCAGATCTGGAGGGGTTTCCACCACCCTCCTTTCATCAGATTCTTCCTTTCTATTGTGGGAGTTCTCCCCCAATTCATGGTGTGTCACCATCCTTTAGGTTGTAGTTTTCCTATGTTCTACTGACTGCTTGAGTGCCGATAAAACATTTTTTGTTATTTAATGGTCTATTAGTTCATGAACAACACACAATTCATATTTTCCAAACACACCCAACAATAGAAAATTTCATTCCTTTTTTATGTAGAGGTTTAATTAATCCTTTTAGGAAAGGGGTAAGATAGGGTGTCACCCCTAAAAGTCCTTTAAATACGATTTTTAAGCGACTCGTTCATGAGCCCAAGTAGGCCAAGTGTTGTAACCATGCTCTGATACCAATTTGTAACACACCCGACCCTTAAGTACCCTTTCTAGGGACGGGGCATCAAAATTTTGCTTACTCAAATCATCTTGAATAATCTCTCTAGGATGATTCATCCTCTTCTACTCACCCGTAGCTTTCTAACAACTATTACCAGGCTGTAATTCGACCTCTGGTTTACAAGTTATGGCTTCCCAAAGTCCTTGGAGTGTTCATTGATTGAGGGCCACGTGGCGCTCATGTGGCTCCATCTCGTTCATATCATTTCCAGGTTCCTACCTCCCGCAGGGATGGTCCATCTACCGTCCAAACCAGCGGTGAGATGTAATCCTTACTTAACACATAACTAGAGGGGAATTCGACGTTCAACGTTGAACGTCCCTTTTCTATTCTTCACGCATGTGCTTTGGAGCCCCGAATTCCCTAACGATCCTGAAATATCTCCACGTGGCTCTGGCCTTGGGACCTTTTGATTCACCCTCGACGCTGTATTCCAAACCTTGGGAGCCCCAAAGTGTCCACTCTCGCACGGGGTGACGTACTATATGCGACGAAAAATATAGGTGGTTCTCGAATAATCCTACCGCCACACGGACCAAACAGGTAATTTCCAGAGATGACACGCGACAAGCCAGAGAGGACACGTGGCCCCTATAGTGGGTGACATGTGTCACGTCTTAATGGGCATGTAGGGTTGGTGAAATTTACATTTCTAGGTGACACGTGTCACGTCAAACGTGGGTCCATGTCACCCTGGGTGACGTCTATATACCACGTCACCCTGGACTGATCACCGTACAAGTCCTTCGATCTTACGGTCATGGTGTGTCCACATAACTCCTAGATTGATGGCCTCAGTTACTTTGTAACTTCGGCATTCGAGGATTCATGGTGTGACTCCCTCCTTGTTCCCAGAGTGGTCAACACTGGGTTGACCATGGTTTAGGTCTGATGGTCATAGAAGATTCCAAAGGATCCCTAGATCTATGGTTCTCGTTACTTCACAGCTCCGGTCTTTGGGGGTTTCAACATTATGGCCGCTCCACTCTCTCGAAGCAGGACTCCGCCGAAGTACTGTACACGAGTCCCTCCATTGTTTAATCAGATGGTTAAGAGGGATCCTAAACAGACTCCCCAGATCCATGGATCTCATCACTTCGTGACTTCATCATTGAGGGAGTTTGATGCTATATCATCCCTATTCTCATGGAGTGGGACTTTGCCAAAGTTACCTTGCACGTGAATCCAATGTCTAAGGGGGCTCCCGAATACTCTCATATCGGTGGTTAGCATTACTTCGTGATAAATGAATGGATCGAGGTTTAAAATTGGGGCAAGTCTATTTTTCCCAGATAAGGAAACTACCAGGCGCCATTCAACCTTGTGGGTAACCACAACCATCAGTTGCATTTGGCCGATTTATAAACGGTAGGGTCGAAACACTCCGGAGCTCCAAACTCCTGGAGTTCTGAAGCCAGAAGGATTAACTCCTTTTGGGCCCAATGTACGATCCCCAGACCTTGGTCACATGGGTCCTTTGGGAACTCTCCTGGATTATGCGCTAATATCTTAGCCGTTAATTAGTTAAGGAAATGAGCATGAGCCCTTGGTTGCACGGTGAAAGACTCAAAGGAGGCGACCTCATTTCATTGGGTTTTGAACTTAGTATTCCCGCGAAGGTAGATACTAGAGGTAAGCCAAACTTAAACATTCCAGTAAATCCTACACCAACCCTCTTGTAGAGTTACGTCCCACAACCCTCTAACTGCTAAGCTAAGGCAAGCAGATGACCATTCAAAAGCATGGGTTCACAAAGACAATACACATTTCTACCTTTAATCATTCAATACCAAAATCAATCACACACACACACATATGTGCATTTAATCACCATTTCCATTTCAACACACAGAGTATGAAAATACTTATCAGAAACCGAAAACCGTGAAGCGACTGCTGAAAGGGGTTCTTGTTTCCACCCAACCATAGGCACAACCACTTCTTATGAATTTACCGCTGGACACCCCTGATCTAGACCATGATTCTCTGAGAGAGACTCTTTCTTCTTGCTCAGCGACAATTAGGAACATTGGTTGCCTCTGCTCCTCCCATGGGACCTTGGCAATTGGTTTTCTCTATACCAAGGAAGGAGGTTTGCATGAGTACTTACAGAGTCACTCGTCAACCTCGTTTATCATCTTGTAACGAAAACCATACCAACCACTTCTTGCACCCAGAACGAGCTTATTTCTCAATTCTTCCTTGAACCAGAGAACTGCAAGAGCTCTTTTCTCTTCTCGAGATTGGTCTTTTTGACTCTTCCCTCTTTGTAGATTTGCTTCTTCACCCCCTTTCCTCTACCCAAAAATTACCTCTTTCTTTCCTTCCTCAACAAGGTTGCATGGGTCGGAATCCCCAGCTCATGGCCAGGTCTAAAAGTCTTGCAGATGGGTACTCTACCCCATCTCTTCATTAACTCTCGAGGAGGAGTCTTCTAACTTCCACTGTGACTGGTAATTAATTTATGGGTCAGAGAGTTGTCCTAGGTCTGAGCCATTAATTCCAATAAGGTACTAGTTTGGTGGGGGGGTTATCTCAACCATTCTTGGTTCCCCTCACCATCTCTCTCATAGCATCCAAAATCTATCTCAGCAAACCCCCCTTTCAGGAGTTATGCAACACTTATCCATTTTCTATTAATAACAAAAAATAAATACATTGACCTTTTATACAAAGGTTCATCAAATCAAACATTCACACACATCTAGTCTGTCATAGTCTCTTGGCCAGTTATAGTTATATTTACAAACATGGGGAAACAAGGGTATTACACTAGTTAACCCTCCTTAGTTGGAGCCCTGAGATATTGGGCTAAGTACTATTGTTGGACCCGACAAGTATATAAGAGAGCTATAGCATAGGGCACTCCCTTTTCCTTAGGAACCTTCGAAACCCTACTCTTTGCTGACAGTCTAGAAACAATGATGAAATTTTTCACATAAGATTTGTATCTAGCTACATCCATTTTCTAAACATATCGTTTTAGTAGAGGAGATTATTAGAATATTTAGACACTTAGGAGTTAGTTAAGATCAACCTGGTCTAATGCGTCATTAGGTTAAAGTGTGTTTATTTAGTATGCATTAGTATGAATTTGTAGTTAGGTAATCCGACGATAACGATATATTCCCGACATAGAGTGATATGACATTTCATATTATCCTCAATCTTAACGACTACATTGATCTGTGGTTTAACACCAAGTTGGTCCATGATCTCTATTTAAAGAGCATGGAGGGTCATTTGTTGATGATCGATTGTGAGAAACTCTCTTGTAAATCTCTCTGTAATGTTTTATTTTGCATTAACAAATTGCTCCAAGTGACCATATTGGATGGGGCCGTGGATGTTTCCCCATAGGGGTTTTACCATGTAAAAACATTAATGTGCTGATCTTTGATCTGGTTGTGTGAGTGGTTACTGAAGGTGCTCATCCTCTATTGGAATGTGTTGTCAAACATGGTATTAGAGCACCATGGTATAAGACTTCTTCAACCCCATTCTAATGAAATTATTATTAGAAGAGATGTTAAATTTGATGAAAATATATTGGCCTACGAGCCTAATTAGATGTTTGTGCCTTCTTCGGCTTGTGATCCATATTCGACGTTTATACCATCTTTTGTTCCTATTCTAGTTTCTTCTTCTTCAGATGATGACAATGAGGATAAAAATACACCTCTGTCCGCTCACCTTCCTCTATATGAGTCCATTGAACATGATCTTGCACCAACACCACATCTTCCCCGATGGGTCCATTCAAATCGAGAAGAAGCTGGTGATATTGATGGTGATCCTTCATATCAACATTGAGCACATTCATAGTTCCATCCAAACTCTTCTCTTTTGGATCAATTTTTAAATATTCATGATCCAAAGACATTTGTAGAAGCTTCGGGTCATCCAGATTGGGATACAACAATGAATGAAGAGTATCATTCTTTAATGGAAAACAATAATTGAGATCTTGTACCTCTTCTAAAAGGAAGAAAACTTGTCATATCAAAATGGGTGTACATAACTAAGTATGCATCAGATGGAAGTGTTGAAATACACAAGGCTTGCTTAGTTGCCAAAGGATTCTCTCAAATTGAAGGCATTGACTATAATGAAACCTTTTCCGCTGCAACCAAAATGCATTCCATCCTTCTTATTCTATCCCTTGCGGCCTCACATAAATGGGAGGTCCATCAGATGGATGTTAAATCCCCCTTCTTGCATGGGGATTTACAAGAATAAATTTACATGGAACAACCTCCCGACTATGTCTATAAAGACTCCATCCTTGTTTGTCGCATAAATAAATATATTTATGGTCTCAAGAAAGATCCTCAAGCTTAGTGTGCCAAAATGGACATCTTTCTTCTTGATACCGAATTTTCTAGATGTCATTATGATCCTAATTGTTAGATAATCCAAAATACAATTATCATAGTTTATAAAGTTAGAATAAAATGATTATTAATTTAGAATATTAAATTAATAATCTAGAATATTTGATTAATAAATATAGACTTTTAGAAATAAATTATTGTTGTAAA
>JZKD02S1619318.1:626206-638392 GCA_000966675.3 Picea glauca
TAGTCCCTCTAAAAGAATTTCTTTGGTGAGGTTGGTTGAGCTTCATAAGACTAATGTCATTTTGGTTCAAGAAATTATGGGTGAGGGTAAAAAGGTTGTCAAGAGTCTATGTAAAATATTCAGAGTTTGGGATTTTTTTGGCTTTAGATGCTCTAGGAAACTCAATGGGAATTCTAATAGGATGGAAGAAAACAATTCGCTTATGTCAATTTATTGTTCTAGATTAAGGTGTATGGACATAGTTTTTATTCAAAGAATTGGGACATAATATCTCTATTATTAATCGTTATTGTCCCTATGAAGATAGGCAATTGTTTTGGGAAGAGTTATTCTCTTAAAGGTGCATCAAGGGGGAGAGAGTCATCCAATGTGGTGATCTTAATTTGACTCCAAGTAGAGTTGAAGTGTAGGGGGTTCAACAAAGATGGGAAGATTGAAAAATTTCTTTAGGCACGAAATTAACGAGGTAGGGTTGGTTGATGTAGAGCCCATAAATCTCATTCTAACATGGAAAAACAATAGGCCTAGTAAATTTGGGGTTTCTAAGAGATTAGATAGGTTTTTATTTTCAGATAGTTTGTTAACTGTATCAAATAGGATCAAATCATAGGGGATAACAAAGGGAAGCTATAATCATCTTTCTATTTTTATCCAAATAAAAAAGAAAGACAATATGCCTGCTAATTGCTTCAAGTTTAATCCTCAGTTGCTAGAGGAGGGGGAGTTTCAAGAACTAGTAACCAAAGAATGGGTTCATTGTGATGTGGAATCTAGGGAGACATAAATCTTTAAGTTTTCAAAGGCTTTAACAAAGATTAAAAGAGTAGTGGCTTAGTAGGCTATAAATAAAATAAAGAACTAAAGTGAAGTCAAAAAAATTTAGAGGGAGATAGGTGAAATGTAAGACACGAATGAGCCAAGAAATTTCAATGAAAAGAAACTCAAATTACAAAGATTGGAAATGAGGAAGAGAAGGTTACTGGAATGGAGAGAGGTTGAGTGGAGGATGAAAAGTAAAATTTGTGACTATAGATGAGGGATGAGAATACAAAGTGTTTTCATAATTTTTCTAACCATAGGAAAAAGATAAGTACAATATAGGAAATGCAAGATGTAGTAAGGAACTCAATAAATAAGTTCTCATAGTTAGCATATTTAGGAGTCTCTCACTTTTAGTCCATTTAAAAACAGCAAGATAGGGAAAACATAGTATAAATTATGTTCAACTAACATCCAATTTTCCTAGTTTTGTTTTAGAAGAAGACAATCCCATGATGATGGAGGAAACTTCAAAGGATGAGTTGAAATTAGTTTTATATTTATTCAAAAAGTATAAAATCCCTAGGCCAGATGGATGGATCGTAGAGTTCTTTATTGGGCTCTATGATTTAGTAGAAGAGGACATGTTAAGGGTTATTAAGGAAGTTAGGAATTCTGGCAAGGTATTAGGAGAGCCTTTAACTCTACTTTTTTTTAGCCTGGATCCAAAAGAGAGATAAGCTGAAATTTTTTTATGAGTTTGGGCCTATCTCTTTATGCAACCATGTTTATAAGTATTTCCAAGATCATGATGATAAGAGTGAAGAAAACATTTCTGAATTTATTTCACAAGAGAAATTTGGTTTTCTGGCCAGAAGATGGATTTTTTAGGCCATTGGAGCAGTTCAAGATGGGATTCATTCTATAAAAACAAAAAACCTTCCGTCTATGGTGCTAAAACTAGACCTATCCAAAACATATGATAGAGTTACTTGGTTATATCTAAAATTGATGATTTTTCATGTGGGGTTCAATCTTCATGTATTCACATGGATTATGGGTTGTATTACCTCTATTTCCTTTTCCATTCTTATGAATGGCTTAACTTCCAACTTCTTCAAGCCATCTCTTATCCTAAGGTAGGGATGCCCATTATCACCTTTGATTTTCTTGTTAGTTATTGAAGGTTTGACTAGAGCTATTTAGGATGTTAAAAGAAGAGGTATTACCTAAGGTGTCAAAATTGCTAGGATTGTCTCTTTAACACATTTTTTATTTGTTGATGATGTATTAATGTTATCAAGTGGAAACAATGGGGAAGTAAGGAAGCTACATGAAAAGTGGAAACTTATGGCATACCTACAAGAATAGAACTAAATGTTCGGAAATCAACAATTTATTTTCATGGTCTTGACCAAGAATATTAGTATAGGCTAACACAGATGTTCCTTTTCAAGCTTTTAAATTTCCAAGATGGGTTTAAATATTTGGGATTTCTCATAAAATGGACTAGGGATCACTACATGAAAAGGTGGAGGTAAGGTTAAATTTTAGGTGCAACAGATGGATTCCTATAGGAGGGAGGTTGACCTTAGTAAACTTGGCCTTGAAGGCTATTCAAGTATTTTGGTATTTAATGACATCTATTTTAAAGGGAGTTCTAGAAAGGAAAACTTGTTTTAATTTCCTTTTGTTTGGGAAGAAAGAAACTGAGACAATTCCTCCAGTTAAGAGGGAGATTATAGCTAGACTAAAGGAAGAGGGTGGGTGGGGCTTGAATAACATCCATATTTTTGGTAGCTCTTTGGAAACAAAAAGTATTTAGCAAGTTATTACAACTAAATGGTTGTAGAGAAAAATAAATGAGCGAAAGTATATCATGCATGTATCTTTTCTAGATTGGATTAGAAGCCCAAGAAAAAGTATAAAAAAAGGTAAAGTTGGCACATACTCTATATTGTGTTGTGGAGAAGGGATTATATTGTTACCAAAATTGATTGAAAATTTGTAGAAGATAAGCATCTTTATTCCCAGTCATGTAGGGTGTTAGGGTCCCATGATATAGTCATTTTTCTCCAGTTACCTATTTGGGAATTTTCTTTGATCATTTTTAGAATGTATTCATGATGATAATCTCAAAAGTAATGATCCAGTGGTGTATCTTATGCTTCAAAGATGTGTCTAGGTATATCCAAAGTTGGCAAGTGATGGTTTGAACTCTTAAATGTAAAAATGTCAAAAATTAGCTTTCAAAAGCTAAGGGTTGGTTTTCAATGTGTTATAATATGCCGAAAGGTCTCACTTTCGACAACTAAAAAGGTAGGTGCAGGGTGTTCTAAGTTTCCATAAGTGCATAATTTTTCCAGCGGTTAGCCTATCCCATTGGACTCTCAAACCGTTAGTAGTACACACGCCATCATCATCTTAAGTGCTACCGAAATCATCTCCAGATATGATTTGCTTGGTCTCAATCATTTATTTGGTTTGTATTCATTATTTGATGAAAGGTTTGAAACCCTAAGATGTCTATTCGAAACCCTGCCATCATCAACAGTCATTGCCATGATCTCCTCGTGAGCGAAACCATCACTGTATGAGTGGGTGTTTAAAAAAACATTATCATCTAAGCTATTCCTTTTCGACATTTTTAAAGGTTTGACAGCTAAGACAATTGTTTGTTTCACGAATTTCCCTCATCTTTCTTTCCTTTCTCTTTTTTCCTAGCGTTGGTCTCCCATCCATCAACCCAGATTTCAATTTCTTCAAGGTATTAACAGGTTTTTTGCAGATGTCTACTGGAGGAGCATTGCTCATGAAAGAGCTGGATGATATAGCATATCTGGAATCTCACCCTGAGATTTTCCATATGTTCAGAGATGATGGATGCTACAAGTACTGTGAAAAAATACAAGGTTTTCACCAAGGAGTGGCTGAGGCATTTGCCTTAACCTTTGATGGAGCCAAGGCCAAAGTGGGAACAATTGAGATGCAGGTTGATGAAGCCATTGTTACAGTAGCAACATAGATACCTGGGATTAGTAAAATATGGTTTAAAACAACAATTAATAAAGACACCGAGTGCAGGTCTTATCTCAAGCCTAAACAAAAATGTATTATTTGGAAGAAAGATATCCCTAGATCCTACTTGGAGGAAAAATGGCAACACTTTCTCAAAGAAATCAAAGTATATATTACATGTGAAGGCAGATATGGTAGAGTGATACTCTACCATTTCAAGCTCATGAACCATTTCACAGGTAGGTGTCCTTTGAATCTGCCCTTCTACCTTCATAGAAGTTTGACAAAAATGGCATACCAAGTCTAGGCCAAACCTAGCAAGGTGCAGGGTAAGATTTTCCATCATAGCCTTATCAAACTCATAGTGCTTGAAGAATTGTAGAGGAGGGATAAGAATTGGGAGCATCTTCTCTTCTGGGGTGAATTTGAACCAAAACCCCAACCTAAGGACAAAAAGAAGACTTCATCCAATAAATCTTCAACACCCTAGAGTAGTAAAAGGAAAAGAAGAGACATTTCCCCAGTAATTGCAAAGGAGCCAACCTCTTCTTCTAAGTCCAAGAGAGAAGAAAATAAGCTTGATTTCAGCCAAGCTATAAAAGGGAAAACTAGTGTCTCTGATAAAAATTTCTTGAATCTGTCTTATACAGATTCAAAGGAGGAGTTAGATATTATAGAAGAAGAGATGTTTGAGCAAGAAACTCCTGAAGAAACAACAACTGGAGTCCAAATTTCTGAGCATGAAGCCCCTGATTTTCAAACTCTTGAAGAAGCACCTTTATCACCAGAAACTCAAGATCTGGAGGTCCCTGAAGTATCAATAAGCAAACACAGTGAGTCAGCATCAAAGAAGATAAAAAAGATTGAGGAAGAAGTCATGGAGCTGAAGTTACTGGAAAGGGTGGTCAAAACCCAAAATGAGACCATCACGAGGACATCATCAAAGGTAAGAGACTGTTTTCAAAGACTAGCTAAAATGCATGTTAAATTGGAAAAGAAGAACAAATGGCTGCTTGAAGAAAAAAAGAAGTTGCACAAGGTAGCTAGATGTTTGAAGATGAAACTAATGCTCAAATATGCAAAGCTTATAGCTCATCCAGGCCTGGAGAATCTAGCAGAGGTTGCAGAGAACTTGAATGAGTAACCTTGAAGTTCGAAAGACTGGAGGAATTTCAATTTTGAAGTTTTGATGAAGATTTTCAATGCCTATGGTTTCGACATCTTGTGCGGGTTTCAAAAGGTGTTGTAGCTTATGAAATCTCCACTTTTGGAAACTTACCCCCATGATTTTACACTTCTAAGCCACCTAAAGCACAAGAACTGGAAGAATACTTATTTTTTGCTCAAATCGAGGATTTTTGTTTCCAAATCATGTGGGAATGGTTTTTAAGGAAAGATAAGAATTAAAGGAATACATATCATCATCCTTTTCCAGCTTTTAAGGTAGATGATAAGGCAAGAAGACTAAGTGGCCTTTCTATTTTTGGCCAAAATTTCTTAGCTGTCAAAGAAGGAATCTGAAAGTGTTCTACTATTTTATGAAGACTATGAAGACTACTAAGGAGATCGAAGATTGTTGAAGACTTAGTTGATAAGGGTTTGACCCTTAAATCAGGACCCAATACTACACATAATATTAATTTTATCTTGTTTTATTTTTATTATATCAGATCCAGTTTTATAGGATCTTGAACTTGGTTGTAAAGGCTATAAAGCCTATGACTTTTAAGAAAGAAAGGGGTTCGACTTGGAGAGACATGAATGGAAAGATGACATGGAAATGTCATCACCTACTGTAAAAATGCTCAAAGGTTGTAAGCGACTGTAATGGATGAATACAAAGGCATTTTATTTCTAGATTCTTGTGTCATGTTTCTATGGTGAAGTGTTTCTTGATGTAAATTGTCTTTCTCTTGTTTCTCATATTGTTTTTCTTTTCTCATTGCTTATAAGAAGAGTATGCTCATGATTTGTCTCAGACACCCTGATCCGACTTAAAACAATGTTTATGTTTTCTTTTGAAGATTGAATGCTGAATTCAGATAAGTTATGCTTTGCATTTGAAATGACCCCTTATTGTTTCCTCTCTCTATATCACAAATTATAAGGATCCAATGATCTGACTGTCTTGCCTGGTTACATATGTCTCTATTATTTATTCATCAAATAATCTTTAACCTTTGAATCCATTTTTCCCAATGGCCCTCTTTTATGTCTCAACCAAACCAATTCAAAAATCCAAACTCTGAACCCATTAGCTAGCCTAATATCTATTAAAATAAATCTAAATCATAAAGAGAGATCCCTCTCTGAGTCCGGGATGGCTAGACCCTAGACTCCAAGTGGTTTTGTGGTTACGCCTGCCGATTTCCTCCTTAGCCTGGGAAATTACAGGGTGATAACATAGGGGAGCCTCTTACTACAAATATCTAGAATCAAGGGTGGATATATTCTCATTCAATTGAATTAGAAGGTTAAAATGTAGCTCTATGGTTTGATTGTATTAGTTAAAAGGAGTTATATAGGGCTGAAGGATGAAGTAGATTCTCTTGAATGTGAAAAAAAAATTACTATAGGGGACTATATAGCTTTTATTAAGTATAAAGTAATGTTTGAATATGGACACCAAGAGCCATCCTGGTTGTGGGGTCCGATTTAGAAGCTCAAGTAACCAAAAAAATATCTAATCTTTCTTTGGTTAGTATTAATGTACAGGGCTCCAACATAAAAGGTATTGGAGAGGAAAAATAAATAGGATATAGGGATTTGTATGTGATGTAAAATAGATGGTGATAATATTTCACACTTGTTGACCAAATTTATAAGGGATATAAAATCAAAGGAGTTTGTTGTGGGGTTTTTCAGATTTGGAAGAAGGGAAACATATTACAGAGGGGTTTTAAGCTATGGAAGAAAACATAGATGGTATCTTTGTGCCATATTTGACCAGATCCTAATCAACTATATTTTACTTTATATTCTAAACGTTTTTACTGCTATTTTTTTACCATGTTTCTGGTCTTCTAGTTGGAAGAGTTTATACATATAATGATGGTGCAATTTTTACTATGTTTTTCTTCATGATGTAATAATTAAATGGATATATAGAATTATTAGTAGGCTTGTTATTAGACAATATACTTGTTGACGGGTCCAAATGGCCTGTTAAGCAGATAAGGGAAAATGCCTAATGGTGAGTCCCAATTAGACTCGATCTCGTTTGGTATGGAAAATTCCGACTAGTATGTGGGCCTAGTTACCACTAAGAATTTAGATTACAGAAAAATGAGGACGAATTGTCCTCCAAATAATTCTTTCTAAATATAAATTTAACTAATTAAAACAAAATCACAAGTTATCTAACCTATCCTGATCAGGAGCATTCTAAAAAGGCAAACACACCATTAGATAATATTACTAGTTGCAAAAATAGTTCATGAGAAAGAACAATATGTGAAAACAATAATGCAACAAATATAAACATAAATATTTATATATTACACCTACAAATCCATCACTGCATCCATGAGTAACCACAAACGAATAAGTTTCTTAAATAAAAAACACAATAATAGTTCATATGAAGTATTATTCGAGTAACTTATAAATCAAATGCACATGTAGAATAGTCCCATACACAAATGAAAACATTCATGGTCACCAAAAGTGCCTTCTGCTCTTTATTCAACGAGATAATAGTATCATCAATATTACAATGGGAAAAATTCCTCTCTTACATGGAGCTCTCTTTTATAGAATAAGAGAGTCTCTTTACATTCTATAGCTGCCAATGCCACAGTTACATCCCTTTGTTTCAACTCTTTTCTCTTGCATACAATTCAAATGCATTTTTTTAAAGAAATATACATTAGCTAACTATACACAATCACAAAGATCTCTTTGAAGCTATATCTTCTACATATGCGACTCATGAGTCAGAAGCCTTGGTTATTTCTCTGAGTCTATTCAACTTCATCTTCTCTAACTCCATCTCTCCATCAAATACTCGATCGATAACTTTCCTCTTGAGATCCATGTGAATACATTTGACAAAAACATTTGTAGTGGAGGCTTGCTTGATTGGTTGTATGAGGTATTGACTAAGGACTTCTTTGTTGACTTATATGATTTGGTCAATGGCTTGTTTTATGCTATCTTTTTTTTATTCTACCTTAACTATCCTTAATTTACTAGGTCTTTCTTGAGCTAGCTCATCCATGACTAGCATTTTAAATTGTTCTAACAACTCATCATCATAATTCAACATTCTATCACATGCTTTGGTAGTGAGGCCTATGGTTTTCTTAACATCTTGATATGAGTTTTTCCAACTATTGATCAAAATTTGAGTTTTTCCCTGTTCTTTTTTGGTGAACTTGAATAGGTATGTAGGGGTCTCTTTGTGTGTACCTTTCCAATACATTATCTTATCAATTGCATGTTCTATATCAATATATTGGGTTTTCAACTCATCTAGTTGATAGGATAACTTGATGATATCTTCCTTGTAATATTGGATCTCATTTAACTTGGTGAAGAAGTTTTTTAGGGCTTCCCTTAACTCTTGGTTTCCTTCTGCAACTTCTTTCCTCACAACCTCAAATATATTGGTTACTTTGTTTCTCTTTTTCAGTTGTGCATTGAGGTTTTGCACCTTTTCCTCATATCCAATGATTTCTAGTCTTTGTTTCTTAGAGAGAGTAATTTTCTCCTGGTGTTATGTTATTAACAACTCTATCTCCTACAAATTGTGCTTTTTTCAATGCTTCTATTTCAACTATGTATATATGATCTTTCTCATCTTCCTACTTATTGAATTCATTTTCCATTTGTGACTTTTGTTGTTTCAATTGTTCTTCCAATATTGATACCTTAACCTTATAATTGTTCAGTGTAGCATTTAACTCACTGACAATGACTGAGTTTTCTATTGAAAAAGCATTGAGGGATGAGGCTATGTCAATTGCATTGGTTTGGGGAGCTTGCCCCAATTTCCATGAAATTATTTTATATGATGCCTCACCGGTGGGAGTGTCTTTTGTATTTTGGTTTTTTTGTTGATCTTTTATTTATAACTATTTTTATTTGTTGTAAAAATACTCTTCTAAAGACACAACAACAAAATCAAAATATACCAACCGAGAACAGGAATAAGAGAAGCCTCTTGGTATTGTATTCAATGGGACACTCAGGTTGATATGTGAATTAAGCGATGTAAGCCCCTTTACAATGCTAGGGATAACTTCTTTTCCTTTATATTCTTCAAGTTTCCTTTTTTTTTTTTATCTCTCTGCTTCTGCCACCTCCTCTTCTTTCTTCTTCCTCTCTTATTCTTTTCTCTTTTTTTCTTCTTCTGCAACCTTTTAGGTTGCTTCTTCCTTCTTCTTATTTTCCTCTTTTTCCCTCTTTTTATTTTCCTTTGTTTTTTCTTTATCCTTGTCTTCTTTTGATTTCCTCTTGGATTCTTCTTCCTTCTCCTTCTACTTGAACTCTTCTTATTTTTGTTTCTCTTTCATTCCGAACCTTTCTTTAACTTCCAGGTCTCTTTTAAGCCATTCTTCTTCTTCAACTACTCGAGATTTCTTTATTTCTTCTTCTTACTCCTTTTCGGTGGTCATTAACTATTCCCATTGTTCCTTTGTTTTCTTCCTTTTTTTTCCCTCCAATTGTAATTTTTCTCTCCCCAATCCATCTTGAATTATGGTTAATACTTGTTCAAAAAATAGGGCCACTTGGAAAATGTCCTTTGAGGTACATGCATCATGTACAATAGGGTGTATTAATCCCATATATTTGAGATGATTTTTAACAACACCTTTCAGATCATGTTTTCTAAATTCTCATGTGCACAAGAACAACTCTTTTAGGACTACAAACTCTTTTCTAGCACGAGGAACATTTAATAGGGTGAACATTCCTACTTTGATGGGAAAATTCGACCATATCCTTTTAGAGATCACAAATAGGAATGCAATTATCCCTACCTCAACCATTTGATAAGAAATCTCCTTGCCAATTTGTTTTTCAAGCACATATGTGGGGCCCATTTACACCCAAATATTTGAACATAGGTATAATGTTTCCCCATGTACGAATCTCTTATGTGCTTAATGGTTTGAATAACTCCTTGAGATAGTCTATGAGGGTTCTGATTATATATGAAAAAAAAAGGGTGCCATGAAATGGTCACATATGTCATAGAATATTTATTGTAATTAGTTTCCCATAATTCAAAGCAATAAACATGAATACGAGGTAAGATGGGGTTCCAGTCCCAACCCATTGCAAGATAATGAATCGAAGATCATACATCATCTATTAAATACGAGGACTTGTAAAAAACATGTTTCTTAAATGGATTGAAAGATGTTGATCGAAAGGATTTTCACCCATTTGACCCATTTGAATGTCTGCCTTGCCTCAACCACAAAATATTCTAATGGTGTCCATTCTAGCTTAAAATGCATACATGCTTCTTTGTCATACAACCTGCAAATCATTGATGCTAGTAGCTGGCAGGGTTCTTTGAAGTATTGTATCAGATATAATCTATTGTCCTTCTGAGTGAAATCCATGTCTTCATTCCACCACTCTTAGAATAATTCAACCAATTTGGGACGGTCTCCCCTAAATGTGTCAAAGATTTTCTTATTCATGTATGCATTGGGTTTTTGTAGGTGGTATCTCGCATGGATGTCACCTGACTTCAATGAAGCTATAAGGGTTTTGAGCTCATTCACCACTGTAGTTGTCTCCAAGTCTAAATGTGAGAGTACCCATCTTTTAGCATCATTATAAGTTAAGAAATCAAGGCCTCTCGTAGCAACAACGTATGGCCCGCTCTTCTTTATATTCTAGTATACCTCCAGATCTTCAATGTCCTTCGAAAAATACTCATTGACGAACGTTTTGTAAATGTCATTCCAGGTAGGACAATCATCCATTCCATTGAAGTAGTTAATATCTTACAATAACAAGTTCTTTGGATTTTTCACTTGAGCAACGACATTCCCTATGGGTGCCTTTCCTCTTCTCATTTGAGCTTTTGACATTTATTCACTTTTTAAATCTTGTATTGCTCAAAACAATACAAGTGTTTTAGAACAATGTACATGAAATAAAATAATCTCTTACTGAACAATGATCTTACCTAAATGATTTATAGTTTATCACATAAAACCTCAATTAGCCACGAGAATCCTTCTCGCAAACCTCTTTTTCACTTGATTTACTGAAAAAAAATACCATTTTGTGTTGGGTATGTGTTATATTCTTTGCACGAGAAGGAAACATGACACCTACCTCGGGAAACATGTCATGTATTTAGGTGGTTTTTTGGCACATGATTTTTGCCGATGGTTTTCTATTTCCGGTTAAGGAATTAGGATTTTGGACTAATCTAGGTCAATGGGTTAGGGTTTTGGATGCTGCTGGATCCTATATGTATATTGTATTGTAAACAATGTATCACTATGAATGAATATAGAATATGCTGGTTTTCCCAGTTTGGGTTTCCAGGGGAAAAATCTCTGTGTAATGTTTGTATTTTCCATTGTATCTTTTCTATTCTTTTCTGAATATCTGTTTGCAGTAGATATTGTACAAGGTTAGAATTTACATTTAGTATCAGAGCTTTATTGGCTTCAGGGGGATGCCTTTGTGGTCAAGGGTTTGGCTCGGGACTCTGAGAAGCCTTGTTACAATGGGAGATATGCGGTATTATTTTTCAGGTGAAAAGAAATGGTAAGCAATTCGAAGATGGAGATCGAGAAGTTTAATGGGAAAAGCTTTGAGCTGTGGAAGCTCAAGATGGAAGATATTTTTGTGGATAGATATCAATGGATCATGGTAGATCCAGGTACTGTACCTACAGGAACTTCTGCAGATGACTGGAAAAAGTTGGATCGGAAGGCAAAGAGCACAATCCGACTGTGTCTCTTCGATTCAGTATTAATGAATGTGTTAGAGGAAGCTACAACCAAGGATTTATGAGAAAAGTTGGGGAAGTTGTATCAGTCTAAGTCCCTGGTAAATAAAATATTCCTGAGAAAGAATATGTATAACTTGAGGATGAGAGATGGAGACTCAGTGACATAGAATGTGAATGCCTTCAATACTGAGGTAAGTTAGTTAGTATCTATTGAGATTAAAATTTCAAATGAAGATAAATGTATCAGTTTGTTGTGTTCTTTACCAGACTCGTGGGATAGTTTGGTTGTGGCCATCGGTAGTAATACAACTTCTTTGAAGTTTGAAGAAGTGGTTTCATCCTTGTTGTTGGAGGAGATTAGACAGAAGAATATGGAAGGACATAACACAGATGCATTATTTGCAAGAGGACGTTCCCAGGAAAGAAATAGATCTAATTTCTCAAGTGGGAGATCTAAGTCTAAGGGTAGATCTAAATCT
>JZKD02S1619318.1:639714-652999 GCA_000966675.3 Picea glauca
AACCAGAAGGTTATGCTGTGAAAGGAAAGAAGGAGATGGTATGCAAGATGAAAAAGTCCCTGTATGGTTTAAAACAATCACCAAGGATGTGGTATCAAAAATTTGATACTTATATTCCGGGGATTGGCTTCAAAAGAAGCAAAGAGGATCACTGTGTGTATTTTAAATTAATTGGTGATCATTTGATTTATTTGGTCTTGTATGTGGATGGCATGTTGCTGATAGGAAACAACAAGGAGATTATATAGGATGTGAAAACTCATTTGTCCTCTAAATTCGACATGAAGGATCTCGGTACTTCAAATTTCATTATGGGCATGGAAATTAAAAGAGATCGAAAAAGGAGGAAACTCTGGTTAAATAAGAGAAAATATGTCGAGACAATATTGTAGAGGTTTAATATGCAGGAATGTAAACCGGTCAAGGTTCCTATTCCTGTTGGTGTAAAGTTATCTGCGGATCAATGTCCCAAGACACATGAAGAAGAGGAGGACATGTCTCATGTTCCATATGCGAGTGCAGTTGGCGGTTTGATGTATGCAATGGTATGTACTAGACCGGACATTGCACATGCAGTGGGAGTTTTGAGTAGGTATATGTCAAAACCAGGGAAGGAACATTGGACAACAGTAAAAAGGGTTTTCAGGTATTTGTGTGGCACTGCTAGCTATGGATTGTGGTACGAAGGAAGATTGGAATTGGACAAAGTGGTGGATATACATGGCTTTGTGGATGCAGACTGGGCTGAGGATCTGGATCGTAGGAGATCTACAAGAAGGTATGTGTTTAACTTGTTTGGAGGAGCAATAAGTTGGATGAGCAAAAGATAGGTTGTAGTGGTACTTTCAACTACATAAGCTGAATACATGGCAGCCACTCATGCAAGTAAGGAAGCAGTATGGTTACAAAGATTGTGTTTAGGTATTGGGTTGGTACAACAAGCTGTAAGGATAGAGTGTGACAGTTAGAGTGCAATTTTTCTAGCAAATAACCCTGCTTATCATTCAAAGACAAAGCACATTGATGTTCAATATCACTTTGTGAGAGACATGATTGAAGAAAAGAAAGTATCACTGATGAAGGTGGACACTTTGAAGAATGTTGCAGACTCATTAACAAAATATGTGAGCACCGAGAATTTCTCTTTGTGTAGAGGATCCATGGGCATTGTTGCCCTGGATTGTTGACTATGTAACCCTGTAACCCATTGCATGCGAAGAAAAGAACAAGTGGGGGAATGTTGGGTATGTGTTATATTCTTTGCATGAGTAGTAGTGTTTGAGTGTATGCATCGGGCGTGCAAGGGGGTTAGAGGGGGGGTGCGGGGGCAGCGCCCCCCAAATTTTTTTTTCTGCCTCGGGAAACATGACACCTGCCTCGAGAAACATGTCATGTATTTAGGTGGCTTTTCAGAACATAGTTTTTGCCGATGTTTTTCTATTTCTGGTTAAGGAATTAGGGTTTTGGACTAATTCAGATCATTGGGTTAGGGTTTTGGATGTCGCTGCCTCCTATATGTATATTGTATTGTAAACAATGTATCACTATGAATGAATATAGAATATGCTGGTTTTGCCGGTTTGGGTTTCTGGGGGAATTTTTTTTGTGTAATGTTTGTATTTGCCATTGTATCTTTTCTAAATATTTGTTTGCAGTAGATATTGTATAAGGTTAGAATTTACATTTTGGAGCATGAATTAGGTTTTTAACACTTAATCGCCAATCTACTAATCCTACAATTGATACTTCTAGTCTCTAGTTCGTAGTAGGTGGGAGAAGTACAAGGCCATTAATGCCATCGGAAGAATTCTTTCAGAAAGAAAGTGTTTCGGGGAAATCTATGGCTAGGAAGAATTTCTTCAGAATGAACCTTTTTGAATATTTTTTTGAAAGAATCTTATTGGAGGAATCTTTTTAGAGAGAAGGTGTTCGGGAAGACCACTCTTTGGGATATTTCTTTTTGGAAAACTTCATCGAAAGGGATACAAGTGATTGACTCAGGAAAAACCCGATAGAGATTCCTCGAATGAATATTCAAGAATATGACATTGGGAAGATTGCTATGATGAGCTTATCAAGGGAAAAGAGTGAATAGGGGTTATCAATACTTTAAATAATAAAAATGCCTTTATAACTAACCACAAAAAAAACCTTCAAAGAAATAAAATATAAACATTAAATTTAAGCATGTAGGAAAAACCAAGTGGGAAAAATCATCTCTAGGAGGCTTTCTAAAAAGGTCTTTCAGAAAAAGGATTTTCGGGACTAGTTGATCGAGACGCATCATGCCTTTTAGCATTCCAAAAGGGAGGGATCTAAAAAGAAGTATCCAATAGGATTTCAGTAAAATACGTTTCAAAATAAACAACTTATGAATATAATTTGACAATTCGATGGAGAAAAAACCGAAGAGGGGAGTCTGATGGTCTTTCAGACTTCGAGCTTCGGAAATTTCTTATGAACAATATGAACCGACTTTCTGATGGAATGAATCTTACAAATGCAACTCGATAGGCTTACAGACTGAAGAAAAATTATAACACCCTGCATCTGACTTAGAGAAAGGCTGAAATCAAATAATCTTGGAAATTAAAACAAGGTTGAAAATAAAAATAATTTCTTCATACAATCCAGGGTTAAAGAGTGAATCATCGAGCAATCGAGATCGAAGATGGATGGTTTTCTTCCTCTATAAGCACCACAAGACTACTTATACCTAAATAAATACTCATACATTCCAAAGTTTATGTAGAAATTTATAGGGGGGACATTCAATTTCCCTGGAACAAGAAAATTCAATGGGAGTTGTTACAGGAACAACAATACTTCAACCCTCTTCTTTTGAAAACTTTTCTTTGGATAACATGGTTCTATTGTCCAACTAGACTTTGATTTTGAATCCAAAAGTGAAAAAACACTTAATAAATGTAATTTATGTTCTCTCTTTGATGTAATTTGTGATATTTTTATTGGCAAAAAAGGTGTTATGATTGCCTCTTCTTAGAATTTTATTTTTTAAGAGAGACATTGTCCTTTTGTAAATGGATGCATCCCTAAAAAGGGATCATTAAGTAATGAAAGTCATCATAATTGTTAAATCAATTTGGATTTCACAATGCCATTAAGTGCAAATGATAACCCACCTTTTGATAGGTGTTGATGTTACGAGGAAAATATCTCTATGGCTAGGGGTAAACCACACCAGACGGAAATGACTGCAGAAATCAACTCTAATCTCAGGTATGCTATATAAACAAATATGCTAGCAAGAAAATATAAAATGCCTACCTCGTCTAGACATTCGATGAAGTCCACCGTTAAGCACTTGACTCAAAGAAATGCACCTGCAACTTGTCCTCAACAACCAAGAAACACAAGCATATAGTGATAATATATAATGTTATCAGATTAAATAGCATAATCCATCAATATTCATAATAAATACGCCCATGGAATAACAATTCAAATATTTGCAAGACATTAATTGGATGAGAAAAAAGTATTTCTATTAAAATGTAATCGACAGAAGTGAATGAATTACAAACTTCCATGCCAACATAGTTCAAAATCGAGAAACTAAGTCCCTTCCAGTGGGGCCTCCACCACTTCAATCCTCCACCAAAGACAAGCTCATATAAGAGAGACAATGAATTTATCAATCAAGTAGAGAAGAGCTTGGGGGCCGAACAATGTGTTCGGACTTAAAAGGACAAAGGGATGCAAACTCAATATGAAGTGAATAATTTCTCCAGAGTAACTTTGCTCTCAAAGTTGAATTCTTCTCCTCTTTTCCATATATTGGATTTGGCCCATTTATAGCCTTCAAGTGGAACTAAAGGGTCGATTCAGAACGTTTCCAGTATATGGAAGGCCAAGGATCCTGGATCTCATGACGTGACATGGAAACATGACACCATTTTTTAATTTTGAGCACAAAACCCTATGTACATGGGCTGTAGTGGTGCAACCTGTGTATACACACGTTGTACAATAGGTAGGGCACATATATGTGAAAAAATAATGTTTTTTAGCTCTGGGATTTGCAAAAAGGGACTTCAAGTCTGCATGGGGAAATGGAAAAAGGCCCTTTATGCAAGTTTTCATAGGGTGAGACAAATCTTGCTATAACAGATGCCCCCTAATGTGTGAGGTAAGAGGAGTATATGCGATGGGAGAAATACATTATAATACCGAGAAGTGGAGTAATGGAGACCCAACTGGACAAACTAGTTTCTCATGAGAACATTACAATCTATATTGACTTTGCACACATGGCTGCCAATTTAATTACACTGCAGATCCATGTGAAAATATACCAAACAACTGTGCATGGCCATGAATAAGCAATACAAAGGTGGCTACATGCCAAAGGATTTCGTAGTCACGAACAAGGCCCAGTAAAACCAGTCTCAAAATCAATCTGAAGATATCTGTATACAATGGAGTACAATCTGATCTCCCATGATCACTGAAGTCACATAGGTACTAGTCCAATGAAAGATAGCAACAACTCAGGAGAGCTATGACTATGAAATGATATCTTCAAGTCTTCTACATGATCTGCCAAAGGTGCAAGTCTACATCATGTGAATAAAGGAGTTTAGGTCGAACACAATGAAGCATATTTTGATTACCGATCATTAAGGTATATCGTTAACAAATGCGAGACAACCTACCGATAATGAAAGTAGGTATCAAGGCACCGAGTACATTCTTACAAGTGTTAATAGAGGTGTTAGGGTTGAATACTTGAAGAATCCATCAATCAAGAGACATTGATGTATTCCCGACTGTCGATGGCGAGAGAACCTGCCACTAATGACTACAAGCCTCTTGGTACTCATAGGACTCTAGGTCTCATGTCCAGAATAGATGAGCTAAAGTCGATGGAAGGAGACCCACTGAAAGGAGAGCATTGAGGCATCTCTCATCATTCAACACGAGGTACAAAGCATGAGCTTGATGATTTGGAGGAAATCGGACGAAGAACATTTTCACAAACCAACGACCCTATGCGTCTTTCGCGTGTGCCAGATGCAAGCGGTACATGAAAAAGACCCTCTGAATAGCAGCTAATAAGGAAAATTGTTGACAAAGGCAAGGAAACCACCAATAAGGCTAATGAAATCCAAGACACTACACGAATCCCAATGTGTGAATATATTTCTTGCCGTTGAACACAAGGGAAACCACCTAGTCAACGACCAATGATGAAATGTCAACTGTTGGGTTCAAGGTTACCTACCAATGAGGAAAGTAGGACCAGGGTGCACAATAGGACTACAACTTCATGTGATTTCGAGACACACTGAGGGTATGGATGACATTCAAAGTCAAGTTTTCTGAGGAGTGGTTGACACAGGTTGATAGACATCCTTTGAACAAGAGCATGAGACATATGGAAGAATCTGGCAACATAGACTCAATGATGAAACTTTGAGATGCAGAAGGCATCAATTAAACTCTCCATAGGGACTGGAAGAGTAACCACTCAAGGGAGTAAACTCTTTGTAATGAGCTCTGCTTCCTAAGGTCATGCTAAACCCAAAATTTTGATGACAAGTTGACTAAATTTTTTTATGCTCTGTTCAAAGGAGACATGATTGTTGCCAATATAAGATAATATTCCTTTCCCAACCGTATTTTTTTGTTTTTTCATAGTCAAATGAATTCTATGATACAAAGGAGCAAACAAGTGTCGCAAGTAAGAAAAACTAGTTCTAGAAGTGGAACACACCTATGCTCAATGCAAGGGGGTGCATGCGGGAGATGGACACTTGGGGGAATGTTCCTCCTGGGTATAAGGTGTCAAGCTGCAAAGGATATAAACAAGGCTCTACTTGGATGATGATGCAAAATTCTAAGGTGATAGGCTTATAACGCAAAAGAGAGAACCGACAATAGGCTCAATACTGCAAGGAAGAGAATGAGAGGTAATTACAACTTAACGCCAAAAAATGTCCTTTTTCGTAATCTTAGTCTACTTGAAGTGAAAAAGGGATAAAATTGCATTAAATATACGTCCTTTCAAATTTAATTTACGAGTGTGAAAGAGACAAGTTCACTTGGAAATATTTTCGCTTTTTGAAACGAGTCAGAAAAGAGATTAAATAAGACTCGTTGGGGGGATTCTAGGCAACATTGTTACACATTATTTTCGTCATCCCTATGACTGCTAATGATGTAAACCTATCTGTTTCCTTCAGAAGGGTCAGTGGCCTGAGTTCCTGAAGAAAGAAGAGAGAAGAACTTTTCCTGAGAAAAGAAGTTGCATAAGTTGCATTCTCCTTTGTAAAAACCCTATTAAAGAGGATGTTCGTAGGTTGCTATATAGGTAGGGTGCGAGAATGCCTGATTCTCGCGGGTTGCACCATAGTTGGGTTGCGAGAGGTTCGCAGGTTTCTCTATAGGAAGGGTGCGAGAATGCTTACACGTGGGAAAAACAAGTGTTTTCTCGAATCTTCTAGAAAGAGAAACTTCCATGGTGAGGTGGCATCCGAATGGTTTGGATCTTACTTGCTTTAAGATTTAGTGGGATCATCCTAACCTCCTCACCTTATCCTCTTCCACTTATAAAAGGAGAGGATCTCTCATGAAGAAGGGCTAAGTTGGATTTGGCTTGGAATTATTAGCTTGGTTGGAGTGTCTTTGAGTTTTACCTTTGTCAAGATAGATTGTGAATATTATCAGATCTGTGCTCTTAGAATTCTTGGAGTGAAAGTGTGCGGGGAACGAAGGACAGTTGGAAGGGACCTTACAACATCAAGGCCACAGTTGTAATCTCTCTTTCACATTTAATATGATACAATAATATGATTCTTTCTTATAAAGCTTGTTGTGTTTTATTGTATGATTCCTTGATCACATACATAGGTTTATATTGAGTTTATGCTATTACTATCACTTTGGCTGGTTGCGTTCTTCTGCAGGATCATCATCGTATGAGCGTTGGAATGGATCTAGGATGGCGATAGCAAGAGGAAGCGACGTTTAAACAGTATGTCACCTATCCCTCTTTAGTTAGTAAATTCAATATCTAAAACTTAAGGAAAGCGTCATGTTCTGGTGTGTTTTGTTATAGATATAGGTGGATCTAGGGAGATCAGTTAGTGTCTGCACCTACTGATTTGTTCGATAACAAAATTGGTGACCATACTGGGGAACAAATTGTTTCCTAGTCAGTCTAGTTTCCCTTCCTTTGATTGCTTGTTTTCTAGTTTCCGAGTCAGTGAGACATCCATCCAGACTCTCTGGATCTAGAAGTTCACTTAGATTTCCTATCCTTTTTCAAAAATTTCTTTGATTATAGACATTCTTGCACTATACCTCTCTAAAGCCTGCGAAAACCAAGGATTCTCGCACCCTGCTGTTAGATCCAATGCAAACTTCTCGCAACCTGCCTGTGTTTAGCCTGTGAGAATCTCCAATTCTCACACTGTACCACACTACCAAGCTGTGAACTTGTTTGTAAACTTTTTGGATTGGGTCTTGTCATCTTTTGATGACCTAATTTTGATTTGATCAGTTGGATTGAACTTTTGGAGCCTATATTGATCTGTCTGCAGTCTGCTTGACATTCTTTGAGTTGTTTTTAGCCATGTTTGCTTTGTTTGGTTTTGAAGGACCAGTCTCTTTCTTTGAGTGTCTTTCAATTACAAAGTGTGTGTTTTCTTTAGAATTGTTTAGGGAAAGATCATCTTTCTTCTGAATAGTTCGCTTTAAAAGAAAACTTTTAGTTTGGTTTTTTTTTTGTTTTAACAAAGTTCATTATTGATTTTAGTAAAATTTTTGAAACAAAAAGATTTAATTTCTTGCTTCATATTAGATTGGGGGCATCCTTGCATTTGATGTAGCGAAATTGCATGATTCTTGGCATTTTTTGGTCTTAAATTCCGAAAAAATTTCCCCCTCATGGCCGGGGGGGGTGGGGGGTGGGGGCATGAATCGTGCATTGGTGTACAGTCTTTTTTTCTCATTTCTTAAAAATCTTGATATTGGTGAGTTTAGTAAATTTTGGGACATTGTGCATATGGGAATGATAAATTTTTTCTCCTTCTCGTAGCATAACTTTCATCGAAATGAAAAGATTGCATCTTCATCTCTTTGCATAACTTTCAAGTCGGTCAAAACATCATATTGTCCATGCCATTTTCCTTTTGAGTAACAACAACCATAAAATAAAACGCTTATAAAAATTGATTAGACATTTTTATATTTTCTGGTAGCAAACCTACATTAGATTAGTTGTAGGGCTTTGGAATAAGTGTGAAAGATAACTTTCCAAAGCTGCAAACAAACATAGAATCTTGCGTTAGGGAGCAATTAAATCCACTTACTACATTTTGTCCTGGGAAGCCCTTCTAACACAAGGGTCAATCACGAGGTCGCATTGAGACTGGCAGAGTTACTCACCCTGCTTTGTTGGTATTGGTGTAGAGATTGCATGTATTATGGGGGTCACTTGAAGGTATACCCACAATTATGAGTGGAAGCCTTTCAAGTTTATTTTGGGCTAGATACCCTGCCCTTGAGCATGGATTGGACTGTCGATTGTTTCCCCAGGAATCACTGTAGTGATTGGTAACCTTAGTGGCCTATCTCTCTAGGTTCTTTACACGAGGTGACTGTGGTGGAGAAAGTCTTCACGGTACCTGGAATCGACATTGGCCAAACTCACTCGGGCTCCTTGGAGGGTATACCCACGATTATGTGTGGGAGATTTCACTAGGGTGTAAGTCCATTAAGCAGGTCATCAACGTAACTTTTCCACCGACTCTATCTCATCCCCTTCTTACATTGTTCCCGTGACATTGGATTTCATCACCAACTAGTGTGCTCATTGTGAGAAGGTTTTGTTTGTTTGCTTGCTTCCTAGATTTTTAGCGTGTGCTGTTTGTTTTCCCTAGAAGACTCTAGGTTGGATTTATTTAATGGCGTCAGTTCCTGGAATGACCAATGAAGGAACTCCTACTCCAGGGGAACCTTTTGTTTTTCCTTCTTATGGAAACATTGGTCCTCCTCACATCGCTACTTTGAGCCTTCTAGGTCTCACTATTGGATTATCGGTATGGTTGTTTTCCACTCAGGTAATCCCGAATGCAATTAGTGATTCAGTCACAAGCACTTCCCCCCAAGAGAATCAACCTCATGTTGATCCTTCACCTTCTTCACCAGTAAAGTCTTCTTCACCTTCTTCGCTTGTGAGGTCACCTTCCGTTTCATCTTCTTCGTGGGGTGAAAGTTTTGAAGCTAGTAACCCGGTGAATAAGAAGAAGAAGAAAAGAAAGATTAAGAAGAAGAAAGATAAGAGAGGGTCAAAACCTCCAACCACTATCAAACATGTTGGAAAACAACCAGTTACTGTTAATCATGCTGGGAGTGTGGATGATGTCAAGATCACCTAAACAACTCATAAGCCCAAGTACCCTTGCAGGCTTTGTAAGGGTATCCATCTTCTTAAGGATTGCTCTAGTCTATCCAAGGTTATAGAAGCATGGTCTACACATCCTCACCAACCCATGTCGTTAGCCTATGAACAACATGTTGATGACTTCCCGTCGACTAGTCAAGATACTGTTGGGAAGAAGAATAGTAGAGTCAAGTTCCCGTGCATGTTATGCAAAGGGAGTCATCTCACTCACCTTTTCCCTCGTATGGACGAAGCCTCGAAATTACTAGAAGACATGACTGTTTCACAGCCTCAACTTCCAGCTGCTTATCACAAGATTACTCTTGACCCCCCTATAGTTGATGGAATGATCACTCCGGTCCCTTCACCGATCAATATGGTTGATCATGTCGTCAATCTGGTCACGTACTTAGTTGAACCAGTTGACAAAGTGGTTGATACGATACCATCCTCGGTCAATCCCACTCTCCCCTCAGAGAGTGAATCTAAAGTAGTCAATCCGATCCCATCCTTGGTCGATCCCACTCTCCCATTAGAGAGTATCATCCAAGTGGTCGATCCGTTTCCACCTGTCAACCCCATTCTCCCCTTGGAGAATGCAACCCAAGTGGTCGATTTGATCCCGTCATCAGTTGATCCCACTCCTCCTTTGATGAGTGCTAAAGTAGTTTCTCCGATCCCATGATCGGTCAATCCCACTCTTCCTCTGAAGAGTGCCTACGTGGTCAATTCGATATCATCATCAATCGATCTTACTCTCCCTCTAGAGAGTAAACCCGATACTGCCCACATTTTTCTCATTGATACAGACTCTACCATGCCGGTGGGTATTCCTCCTTCTCACGTGGAACCTCCTCCAAGCAATGAGACCATCCTTTTTAATTGGGGTGTGCTAACTAGAACTCGTCTTCCCTCTCACATTCCTTTCCAGATTATAGTATAGGTTTGTGGTCGAGACATTCCTCAAACGCTGATAGATGAAGGTTCATCTGTGAGTATTTTGTCCTCTATTGCTTGGCAAGCTTTGGGTTATCCTCCAGTTGCGCTGGTTACGTAGAATCTATTAGATTTTAATAGAAGAACTAGTCAACCTTTATGGACCCTTCCTCAGTTTCCTATACCTTTGGGAGGGAAAACTGTCTTTATTGACATCATGGTAGTCCAAGAACCCTTGGATTTTTCTTTACTCCTTGGGCGAGATTATGTCTATGCCATGAAATCTATCATGTCTACTCTTTTTCATGTGATATCTTTCCCTCACGATGGACGGGTTGTGACTGTTGATCAAATTTCATTCATTGACCCCACCTGGTTTGCCTCCCTAAATGGTTCTTATATGCAGACGGTATCGCCCTCGCCACAGGTCAATTATGTGGCGTTGTCACCCATGGCTTCAACTTCTGATGACTTAAATCCAGTAGTTGACATGGTGATCTCTTTGATAGGGTTGTTAGAGTTTGATCTCTTTACTCCTATTACGACCCTCGACATGGTGTCCTTCCAGAGTGTGTTTCTTCCTTCCAGGGAAGACCTCTTGGAATCCATGCTGAGTTTTGTCCCTTGAAATGATGTCATTCTAGAGCATTGTCCTCTTGGAATCCATAATCACGAAGAGAGAATTTCGAGGATAGTTTTTTCATCCCTGATGCAACCTCGTTAAAAAATGAAACAGAGGTCTTTGAGCATAGTTTTTTGATTTCAATCTCATTAAAAAATGAAACCACTTACGAGGATATTTTTTTTCGTCTCCATGGAAACCTCGTTAAAAAATAAAACAGAGGTTACGAGCATAGTTCTTGTTTCTATGTCAAGCTCATTAAAAAATGAAATAGTTTTCCCTCTCTCTGTTTGTTTGAAGCTTCATTTCCTCTTCCTTTGTCGTTGGATGAAACAAATCTTGGGGGGAAATACTTCTAGCCTCTGGACTTCATGCTGAAGTAGAGCCGCTAGTTTCTTAAGCTGGGGGATAAGTACCAACCATTCATGTGTTATGCATTGGAAAGTCCAAGCATAGTTTTCTATGGTTCAAGCTTGTGTAAAAATGAAACCACTTACCTCAAGCATAGTTTCCTCTGGTTCAATATTGTGTAACAATGAAACCAGGTCCAAGCATAGTTTTGTTTTATTTTAAAGCTTGCGTAAAAATGAAAACAATCCCGAGCTTAGTCTTTGTTCTTTCTCATGCTCGTAAGTACATGAGAATAAGTTACCAAGATTAGTCTTTGTTCTTTCTCATGCTCGTAAATACATGAGAATAAGTTACCGATCTTAGTCTTTGTTCTTTATCGTGCTCGTAAATACATGAGAATGCAACTGAGTATACTTTTATCACTTTTTCGGACTCGTAAAGGTTATACAAAAAAGGAACCCACTAGATTTCCTTTTAAGCTCTTTTCAGACTCTCTAAACATGAAAATATTGTCGAGCAACCTTGTTCTCTTCACGCTCATTAAGGTATTTGAAGAAAATGTCTATTGAGGGATAGTTTATCTCTTTTTTGGTCTCATCAGACTACTTTACGAAAAAAGAACTAAGAGAGTTTTTTTCAAGTGTTTTTTCAGATTCTCAAAACATGAAAAACCCCTGAGTTTTCTTTATTTTGACTCATAAAACAAACATTGAAAGGCTCATGTGGGACCGAACCACTCCTTCCTAGGGTTCATTAAACATAATCCGAGGGACTCGTCCGAAGGATGAGCTTAAATGGACAAGCATGTGTTAATCTCCTCAAGCTTGTGTAAAAATAAAGAGGTACTAACCAGAAATGGCGGGGGAAAATTTGGGAAAGAATTGTGTCTAAACCTATATTCCATGGAAGAGTCACTTTTGAACATGACACCCTTTCACTCGCTTTGTGTCTAGGTTGGAAAATCCACTTGTCTCTTGATCATACTCCTTTAAGATTACAAATTGGTCTGTGATCYCTGTTGTTGAGTCAGTRTTTTCCAAGACAATTGTCGTGTTGTCAATATGTTCAAAAAGATGTCCAACCTGAAAAGCCTTCTATTGCGTCAACCATTTCTGTAGTCCTTAAGTATTACATTGCATCGACCATCCCTGAGTCAGTCCTGAATCACTTGTTACTCTGATCTACATCAAATCTTGTCACCCGTTTCATGTCATTGATGTGGGATACATTAAGGCCCTCCTGTGACGAGTCTTTTCCTGTCGAATTCAACTCATTATCTAGGAATTAGACTTACAAACTAATTGGTACCTTGGAACTTTCATGCCTCAATGGCAGGTTTCCTTGCTTTCAATGGGTTTTCATTATTGACCCCTGATCGAGAGATTCCATCAAGTGTTCGACCTTAGCTCATTGATTCACATTCGTTGGATTGTACTAGAGTACCTTGGGGGTCATTGACATTAATGGTGATTTCCCTTGCACTTGTTAATGGTATACACTAATGGCCGGTAATCAAGTGGTTTCTACCATGTTCGACTTCGACACATGTATTCGCATGGTTAGATTCGTACTATAGAGTGGTGGAGATGAAGACCCTGGATATTTTCTAACAGATTCAGGTTGCGTTGGAGTATTTTTAGTTTGTACTGTTGCATAGATCCACAGTGTATGTCTGGTGGCTATGTTCAAATTTGAGTCTTTAACACATAGATACATAATGTATTTTTGGTGGCTATGTTCAGATTTGAGTCATAATGGCATGGATCCATAGTGTATGTTTGGTGGCCATGACCTGTCTTACTTGACATGGATCTTCGCATGTCAGCATTTATGCTTTGATTCATTTGTATTATAAGTATGGGAATTCCTACCTCAGTGATGATATATTATTGTACTGTATTTCCTTGTTTGTTGGCAGGTTTCCGACCGACTGTTCCTTGTTCCCTACACACACTCGACAAAGTATT
>JZKD02S1619318.1:656455-684953 GCA_000966675.3 Picea glauca
ATGGAATAACAATTCAAATATTTGCAAGACATTAATTGGACGAGAAAAGAGTATTTCTATTAAAATGTAATCACCAGAAGTGAATGAATTACAAACTTCCGTGCCGACACGGTTCGGAACCGAGAAACTAAGTCCCTTCCAGCTGGGCCTCCACCACTTCAATCCTCCACCAAAGGCAAGCTCATAGAAGAGAAACAATGAAGTTCTCAATCAAGTAGGGAAGAGCTTGGGGGCTGAACAATGTGTTCAGACTTAAAAGGACAAAGGGATGCAGACTCAATATGAAGTGAATAATTTCTCTAGAGTAACCTTTCTCTCAAAGTTGAATTATTCTCCTCTTTTCCATAGCTCAGATATGACCCATTTATAGCCTTCAAGTGGAACTAAAGGGCCGAGTCAAAATGTTTCCAGTATATAGAAGGCCAAGGATCATGGATCTCATGACGTGACATGGAAACCCGACACCATTTTTTTTTAATTTTGAGCACAAAACCCGATGTACATGGGATGTAGTGGTGCAACCTACGTATACGCATGCTGTATAATAGGTAGGGCACGTATATGTGGAAAAATAATTCTTTTTAGCTTTGGGAGTTGCAAAAAGGGACTTCAAGTCTGTATGGGGAAATGGAAAAAGGCCCTTCGTGCAAGTTTGCATAGGGTGAGTCAAATATTGCTATAACCGTTGGATACTTAGAACATTAAAAACCTAACAACATCATCTTTAAGATTTTTTTTTTATTGCCAAAAATTAATAGGATTAGGAGTTTAATGAAACCCTTAACCAAATCTCTCCAATAAATCTTTTTCATGGAACTAAATAAATAAATGATTATATGAACGGTTCATGAAAATATTGCTTCCACATGTATGTAAAACAAACCACCTGAAGCAAATCACTCTAAGATGCTTTTTGAAAGGGACAAAGATGCTTCTAAAGTGTGTTCTCCATTCTTTGTCATATTTTGGATACTGAATGTTTGAAGAATAATCATCTATACATGAAGATAAAGTGAACACCTATATAGTACTTATAATCTAATTCAACATGACTAAACAAATGCATGAACTAAACCAAGCATAAGCCACTTAAAAATAACAAAAAGTACATTAACTTATATATCTGAATCACTCACTGATCCAGTCTTGAATAGTTCATTGTTGATTGAACTATCTCCTTACTAGAATGATGCAGTCACCCTCAATATTGTACTCAACCCACTACAGAACTAGGTTTCTGCCCATAGAATGCACAGTTAACAACTAACAACGTTAACAAAAATTCAACAACTTAAAGAATGCCAAGAGGAATTTACAGTCACAGTAAAAGGAAACAAGAGACAACACCATTAAAACAAGGACTCAAGATTCTTTATTAACAAGATCAAATTTGTTTTTTACAGTCTCATTACATTACCAAACAATCTGGCATAGTTCTCATTTTGATTCAATGCTCGGGTGCATGTTTATTGTTTCACACTATCAATCCGAAACTGGCTTCCCTTACTCTATTTTATTTCTCTTGCAGATGCCCCTCCTTTATGTTTCCTCTCTTTTGCATGATACCCCACTGAAATGAACCTCTCAAACCATCTTCTTGTTTTCCTTTTCTCCTCCTATTTTTTGGAAGCTGAACCATCCCCTCAACCATTTTTTTCCTTCTTAATCGTTTCTTATTTTCCTTGCCAAGATGCATTGGACGTGGGGCAGTTTCAAATTCTCAATTGTTTTCCAAATGTGCATTGGGAACTTAGATATATGTGACAATTAACTTATTCAAACCATTTCAAGTGATTTTTCTTCCATCACGAGGTTACATGCCCACCAATTGTCACAAAATTCTTACAAGACATGTGGAGTTATGACATGCAGGATTTGCAACACTCTAACATACTGTCAACATGCCTAGAGCTGTAACACTTGCAGTCCGATGAGAGTCACAACATGGGTATTGTAACAACATGAGTTATAGCACCGATGTTACAACAATGTGAGTTACAACACTAGTGTCATAACAATGTGAGTTACAACATTCATGTCACAATAATGTGAGTTACAACACTGGTGTGGCAACAACGTGGATTAGACCACTAGAGTTGTATCACTTTTAGCACTGGTGTTACATCCATGGAAGTTACAACACTCACTTTCAACACTAGTGTTACAACAATGGGTGTTACAACACTCACTTTAATCATTGGTGTTACACCAATGGGAGTTCCAACTTTTATTTCATCCTACAATTTACTAACTTGAAATTGAAAGGTTTTTGGTTGATGCAGATTGCTTAAGGCCAAAGATGTTTTTGCATAAAACATCCTTGATAAGAAAAAAATGAGCTTCATCTCATGTGGATGCGACTGTAGATTCTACAGAGGATGAAGATTGTCGTAGGCATGCTAGCTCATTTTCGTAAGCCCACAATGCATCTTCAGAACCCTTGTTTCTCCACTTAACTAAATATTCATAATTTTTTTTATTCTGGGTCCTTTTGCTAGCCCTTTTTGCCAATATTTGTTATAATTATGTAGTTGGTTTAATAGGTAGTTGTTTCTTCCATTAATCCATGTTACTTTCTTAATCATTCTCTTATGCCTAATGGAACTCATACAAGTCAACCACATTGAATATTGGAGAAATGTCAAAATATTCCAACAACTCTAACTTATATGCATTATCAAAAATCCTTCTCATAATTCGACATGGTCCAATTTTTCTATAATTGAGTTTATTATACGTACCTCTGGGAAATATTTCTTTCCCCAAGCATGCCATTACCAACTCTCCTTCTTCAAAAACCTTTTGTCTTCTTCACAAATATGCTCCCTGCTTGTATTTGATATTGCTTTGTTGTATCTTTCTCTTAACTTGCTCATGCATTTCCTGTATGCTCTCAACAAACTCACTTGCATCAACACTCCTTTTGTCTTCCAAATTTGGCAACTTAGCCAAATAAAAATTCCTTTTAGTGATATGCAATAAACAATCTAAAATGGACTATTTCCCATAGATCTATTAATTAAATCATTGTAAACAAATTTAGCCTCGACCAAGACCAAATCCCATTGTCCTTGCTTCTCTCCACTTAAACTCCTCAACAAATTTCCAAGAATCCAACTAACCACCTCAGTATGTCCATCTATTTGTGGATAATATGCAGATTTGTACAAAAAATTGGAACCCATCTTCTTCCAAAGTGTCGTCCAAAAGTGTCCAAGAAATCTTGTATCTTTGTCAGAAGTGATACTTCTTGGCAGTCCATGTAACCGCACAATCTCTCTGAAAAACAAAACAACCACTTTAGTAGCATAATTAGTCTTCTTGCATGGCATGGAATGTGACATATTTTAAAACTTATCCACTACAACCATCATAGAATCATGATCGCTCTGCATCCTAGGCAATCCCAAAATGAATTCCATACTTATATCTTCCCATGGTATCTCAGGTACTGATTGTGGTGTATATAACCCTGTGTTTTGACTCTTTCCTTTTGCTAATTGGAAAATTCTACAACACTCAACAAAATTTTTCACATCTTTGTTTATGCTAAGCCAAAAGTATCTTTCTTTCACCAATGTTGTGGTCTTATCAACACCAAAATGTCCACCCAAGCCTCCGCTATGCAACTCTCTAGCAAGATTCAACTGCAATGAGATCCGTGGAATGCACAAGATTTGGTTCTTAAACAAGAATCCTTCATGGATGTGGAAATCCAAATACAATGTTCTATCAATGCTCTATGGTGCTTTGCATGCTTTCCAAGACTCCATGAAATTTGCATCCTCTGCATATGACTCTTTCATACATTCCAAGCTAACAACTTCAATTGATAAAGTGTTTGGCAACATTATTCTTTTGCTTAACGCATATGAAACTTTATTTGACTTTCTAGACATGTGCTTCAAAACAAACGAGTAACTTTGAAAAAATTCTATCCCTTTGGAATGATTTTGATTTAATTTACCTTGATTCTTGATGTACTGAAACACCTTATGATCATTAAATAAGACAAACGCCTTTGGTAGCAAGTAATGTTTCCATTTATTTAAGGCTTCTACACTAACATACAATTCTTGATCATAAACATAGTACTTCTTCTTAACATCATTCAATTTATCGCCGAAGAATGTAATTGGCCTTCCTTCTTAACTCAAAACTGCTCCAATTGTTGAATCACTTGCATCACAATCCACTTGAAATACTTTATTGAAATCTGGAAGCACCAAAACTGGTTGTTCAATTACCTTTTTGTTCAAGTCTTCAAATTATTTCATGGATATTGTTGTCCACTTTAAAATCCCTTTTTTCATACATTCAACAAGTGGTGCACAAATCTCACTGAAATTTTAGATAAATTTCCTATAGAAGCTCACCAAACCATGGAAACTTCTCACATGAAATGCACAATTAGGTGTTGACCACTCCAAAATAGCCTTTACCTTTTTAGAATCCATATTCAAGCCCTCATTGGAAATCACATATCCCAAGTACACTAAGTCCTCCTTCAGAAATGTACATTTCTTCAAATTTATCATAAATTTCTCTTCTCTCAATTGCTATAAACCTTTCTCACATGCTCCAGGTGTTCTTACTTGGTTTTACTAAAAATCAAAATGTCACCTAGGTACATGACAACAAAATTTCACAAAAATGGTTTCAAGACTTCATTCATAACTCTCATGAATGTGCTAATTGCATTGGTTAACCCAAACAACATGACTAGCCACTCAAATAGTCCATCCTTCGTATTGAACGATGTCTTTGATTTGTCACCTTCCCTTATTCGAATATGATGATACCCACTCTTCAAATCAATCTTTGAAAAGTACTTGGCCCGACTTAAACAACCCATTAGGTCATCCATACTTGGTAAGGGAAAACTATACATAATAGTAATAAGTGTTGATGGTCGTGAATCAATACACATACTCCATTCACCCCCTTTCTTGGGTGTCAACACTATAGGTACAACACAAGGAATTTAACTCTCTCAGATCATTCCTTTGTTAAGAAACTCTTGCACCTATCTATTCACTTCCTCGCTCTCTACTGGAGTCATATGATAAGGAGATTTATTTGGTACACTTGATCTTGGTATCAAATCAATTTCATGTGATATACTCCTCAAGGGAGGTAAACCTACTAGTATATCATCTCCAACAATATCTTTAAATTCATTAAACAAAGGTCGAATTTTCGGTGGCATAGAGCTCATTTTTCCAATCTCTGGAAATTGTGTTAGCATTAAGGCCAAACATAAATGGATATTTTTCTTCTCTCACACAAACTCTTTAGTTGAACACATCACAATGCAATTGATGCTACAAACATTTCTGCTATCATTTCCTTTGCTATCTCAACCACTTAACTCAGTCTCCACCATTTTCTCCAGTTTGTACTGCATTCCATCTTTTAAAAGTTCATAAGTATTCTTTCTTCCATCATGGGGATTTTTTTTGTCAAACAACCATGGTATTTCGAGTAGTGTGTGACGAGCATCCATTTCTACTATATCACACAATACCTACTCACTAAACTTTCCAATTTGAAGACTTAACAAGCATAGCTCAATCAATGGTCACCTATTGTCCTATTTTCAACCACGAGACCTGATACAGATTCATATGTGGAATACATTTTAATTTAAAATTTTTCATTACTTCTATAGATACTGTTTTTTTATGCTTCTGCCATCTATGACCAGATGAAAATACTTATCCTGAATTTTTCACTTAGTTTTAAAAATTTTCTCTCTCTATTTAGGTTCTTCTATTGTCTTTGTTTTCTTACTCTTGCTGAAGTACTTCCACATTGCTATGAACAACTGTTGCCTCATACTCCTAGGTAACTTGTGCTCTAGCCTCATTTATCCTCCCTGTATTTTGCTTCTCCATACATTTTGATTCCTTGTGACCTTCTATTCTGCATCTATAACATGTGATCGCATACTTCCCTCTGCCAAATCCTCCACCTCTTCCAGTGCCAGTTCCTCCTCTTGTATTATGTTTGTTGGTCACTTCATATTCCTTTTCACTTCTTTTAGTAGCACATTCTCTACCCCTACCTCTAGTTCCTTTTCCCCTGAGTTTCTACCACAACCTTCTATCAATATTTTCTTCCACCTTCAAAGCAACTTGATATGCTTCATATACATTACCAAACAAATGTGTGCTCATCTCATATTGAATATGATATTTCATCCCATTTGTGTATCTCACCACTCTTTGATATTTTGGTTCCTTTATCCTTGATTCGAGCAACAATTTGAAAAATTCCTCAGTATATTTATAGACATGTGTCTCTTTCTACCTTAAGTTTTGCACCTTCTTACACAAATTCTGTCGGTAATCGACAAGTAGAAATTTATCCTTGATTTTGCTCACCATCTTCCTCCAGGTACTAATATTCTCCTGTTAGTTATCTACCTTGTCCTTCTGTAGAATATCCCACCAGAGTGTATCGTGACCCTTTAGATTAGTCATGATGAATCAAACCGTATTCAGATCTTGAACATTTCATACTCAAATATCTTTCAATCTCTCCAATTTAGTCAATGAGAGCCTCAGGTTTCAAACTACCATCGTAGCATGAAACTTCCACCCTTGCACTACGTCTATCTTTCAAAAAATATATAAATGTATTGTTGGCTCTACTTCCTCAGCATTTCACACTTCTTCAGGTCCATCCTCCAACTCTGAATCAGTTTCAACATATCCAAGACTTCTATTTTCTAGTTCTTCTATCCTCCTTCACAATTCCTCTAGTTCGATGTTCCTCACACCTCCTCATGCTACTCTTTCTCTATGTGGAGACATCCTTACAAGTTATATTGTATCCCTCACTCAGAATAACATTCATAGGCCTTACTTATAGGCACTATCTTTCACACAACTTAGGAGATAAACGACTTTGATACCACTTGATGTAGTCACCCTCGATCCTATACTCAACCCTTTACAGAACCAAGTTTCTACCCATAGAGTGCACAACTAACAAAATTAACATAAATTTAACAACTTAAAGAATGCCAAGAGGAATGTACAATCACAGTAAAAAGAAACAAGAGACAAGACCATTAAAATAGGGACTCAAGATTCTTTATTAACAAGACTAAATTTGTCTTTTACAGTCTGATTAGATTACCAGACAATCTGGCACAATTATCATTCTAATTCAATTATTGGGTGTGTGTTTACTGTTTCACATTGTCAATTCGAAACTGATGTCCCCTAATTTGTTTTATTTCTCATGTAGACATCCCTCCTTTATGTTTCCTCTCTTCTATCTGATACCCCACTAAACTGAACCTCTCGAAACCTCTTCTCATTTTCCTTTTATCCTCCCATATATTGGAATATGAACCATCCCCTCAATTGTTTTTTTCCTTCTTAATCATTTCTTGTTTTCCCCACCAAGATGTGTTGGACACGGGGCAATTACAACAGTCTGAATTCTCAACCATTTTCCAAATATGCGTTGGGAACTTAGACAGTTGTGACAATTAATTTCTTCGAACCATTTCAAGTGATTTGTCTTCCATCACACGGTTGTCCCACCAATTGTTACAAAATTATTACAAGACACATGGAGTTATGACACGCGTGATACAAAACACTCTAACATAATTTCAACATGCCTAGAATTGCATCACTTGCAGTTCGATGGGAGTCACAACATGAGTGTTGCAACAACATGAGTTACAACATTGATGTTACAACAATGTGAGTTACAACACTGGTGTCACAACAACATGAGTTACAACATTGGTGTCCCAACAACATGAGATACATCACTGGTGTCACAATAGTGTGAGTTACAACACTGGTGTTACAACAATGGGAGTTACAACAGCCACTTCCAGCATTGGTGTTACAACACTCACTTTCAACATGCCTCTTGACTATGCCTAATAAAATCAAATGGATAAAATTTACAATAATTTTTTTCTATACCCAACACTTATTCGACCCTAAATGATTGGAATCCTACTAGCTACACATTTGTGCTTAATCAAATCAAGGCAAATAAATGCTTGGGTGTATTAATTTTTTAAGTAGTTGATTGACTACTTTCCTACTTTTTGGTCATGCTTTATTTTCTGCATCTTTGCAATTCAAGTTTTGAGTGTCTTTTTATTTCCTTGGAAGCTAATTTTTATCCATTGGTAGTTGGCTAAGTATTCATCTCTAATATTTTTTATTGTGTTTGGTTAGATAGCTTATTCTTGCTTAGTTTTTGTTGGATCCTTTGTTCTTTGTCATCAACTCCTTTTATAACTTCTTTATTTGGAACTACTTTGCCTATAGTTGTTGGGACCAAGTGTCTTCAACTTCTTCTTCTTTCAGTTGATGTTTTAGCATCTCCAACTTCATGTACTTCCTCCAACTCCTTTCTAAGTATCTTATATTTGTTCTTCTTCCTTCAACGTCTCCTCAAGTGTCTTTGGATTTTTATTCTTCCTTTTGCTTCTTCCTTATTGACAATTGTTATATTTTCTTTATTGGTAGGATGATTTCATCAATATTACTTATGCTCTTACTTTTCATTTTTTAATCCTTTAAAAAATATATTTTGATACAATGTGCTTCTTCATTTTCTTTTTAGTGTCAGATGAGTTGGCTTCTTAAGGATTTTTTATGCTTGATTATTTTGGTCACCATATCAATTCTTAGTACTTGGATGTCTTCTTTAGTTTGCCTAGAGTCCTTCAAAGATGACTTGTATATGGTTCTATGTTTTGGCTCTTCATTAGTTTGGAATCTATGTTGTCTTCTCATCTACCTTCTTGGCCCCTTTCACTTCTTGAGCACTCTTACATCCTCTTCCTCCAAAAATGTGTTCAATTTTGTATGTTGGCTTTATCGTTTCCCATGACTATGGTTTATGGCAGATAACTTGACTATGATCCTTTTTGGTTACGTTTAAACTCTTGGCCTTATTCTAGGTCAAAGTTCTTGCATACAGTAAGAAATTCTATGATATAATTCAATTTCTTATATGATTCTTTCCTATTGATTTTGAATGATTTTTCCATCATGTTCTTTTTCTTCGAATGCTCCAACATACATCCTCTTTCTTTTTTGTGATATCCTTGGTGATGTCTGAATTTTGTATATTCCCAAAACTTTTTTATGATCACCCTTTACAAACCATGGTCTTTATGTGTTTATTCTCTCTCATGTTGCTAACAGACTCTTTATTGAACTAATGCTTACTAGATTTGGTGAGGCTTTGGACGAATTTTGTTTCTCATTTAACATTATTTTCTTGTCTTGTGTCCTTGGATTTGTTTTCGGTATTCTTGGATTTTATCCCCTTCATATGATCAAAATCTCTATTATTGAGCTTATTATTTTGAAGAAATCTTGTTCATATAGTGTAACTTGTGTAATCCTTGAGTCCTGGAAACTATGTCGAGAATTTCTCGTGCTTATGGATATAATTTTTCTTGGGAATGGAGCCAATCTAACTCAAATGCCTTTGCATACAACCTAAATCACACATGTTTTTCATGATCCTTTTAATTGGTTAATTCAAAACTTGGTTATTTCTAAGCATAGCTATTAGAATATGTCTTTTTTCACATATATAGTCAGATCACTCCTTCCAACCCTTACAATATTGCATATGATTAAATACTCTCTTTAGATATATTGTTTTTTTAACTACGGGAAATAACCCAAGAGTATATCAACATCCTGTAAGTAAGATATACTAGAAAATTGTGACTTAGCAAGGGTTGAGGCATCTTGAATCCCACCAGAGAGGACCTCTATCCGATCGGTCGTCTACCGTTCTAGATTTATCACAATAGGTCAACATGTATAGACTCTACCCCCCTCTCGATTTGAACCTGTGACCTCCTAGGAGGAAACACATGTTCTTAACCATTAGGCCCACTAAAATTGTACCTCTTTAGATATATTGTTAAGATCTTTATTGTTGTAATCTGTAGGCCCAGTTGACCCTTAGTCGATTATTCAAGACTTAAAATTTAAGCTCATTCATCTTGTAATTCTATCAAATGTGTGGAACTCACCATGTATCCTTCAGAAAAACATTGGTTATGTCTTGTTTAGTAAGATTACATGATCTGACCTCTACATGGTACATAGGAAGAACTACTCTTCTTGATATTGTGAAAATTATTCCACTTCTAATCGGGTCCCCCTTAATAGATTTGGAATTTGTTGCAGGTGTTAGACATCATTTCCATTCATTATGGGGTTGAATTATTGTATTACATATGACCTTAAACTAATTTTTGGCCATCTTTCTTGTTATTTATTTGTGCGAGTAGTATTTATTTGTTGTTATATGCATTGGGATCCTTAATGGAGTTTTCTCATAAGGGATGTTCCCTTTGCAAACTTAATTTTTGGGTTCCGCTCCTATTATTTCTAAACTTATTTTTGGTGATACTTTCCTTAGTAAAAATGCAACTATGTCCTGTAATTATTGGAATGGACTTTTGGTTGTCCTATATTTTTTAGCTGAAGTGTTGGGTGCCACCTTCTAATAAACATGTGTACTACTCATTTATTTTCTTAAAGGCTGGTGTTTTTATAATGGATTTAATCTAACCCTAGCTAGCTTCAATGGGTCCCTTGTAGGATCTTCACATAAGGAATTCTTAATTTGAAGAGTTACCTTAGCAACCTACAACATTACATCATATGCAGATGTAGTCAATCTCTTTAAGTGTTCTTTGAGATTTTCCTTACTTGGCCTTTGTCTTTGTCACCCTAACACTTCATCTCCTTAACACTCTCATTGGTTTTGATATCTTTGTGTGCCTACACCAAAGTGCTTACTTACACATTCAAAATAAGAACATCTCCAACTGATGACGATCCCATGCTTTAGTATATGTCCATTGGGGATCACCTTCCAGATGTTTAAGTGATGGGCCCATCCATGCATGGTGCGCCATGGCTCCTTCCAAGTGCTTAAACAATGGATTCTTCCTAGATTATTTCTTATGGTGGTAGTCCAATAACACCCATGATCAATTTTGTATAACAAAGGGCATTTTATTGGGCCAATGGTTATGCTAAAACTTTTAAAAGTTCCTCCATATATAGCCTCCATGTTCAAATATGTTATGTGTCTATGCCTTATTTCCCATCAAATCACCTTCTATGGGGTATGGACTGCCTTATGTCCTACATCCAATTTCGTTTTCCAATATTTTTCTAACGTAGTCCCATATACTTCCACTATACTTTAGAGGATATTTCTCTCTCTCATTTGTATTTGAAAATGCATGCATGTCTTAATGGATTGATTAACACATGCCTATGTATGTGTGAGTGGATTGGCACATGAAAAAGTTTCTACCTACCATTATGTTTATCTACACACAAAAGTACACAAGTTTTAGAAAACTTTGCCATATTTTGGAGTACTAACCTTCTGTATAGTTGCAATTTAATTCAAAGAATGATAGTCTCCTTGTTGGAAACTTCCACATAATTCCCGTGGAGTTACAAAACTTGAAAACTTAATGGTTGAAATTCGTTGTCCTTTGGAACATTGGAGATGAACCTTTGGTATGTGTAATTTATATACTTGGTCAGTACTCTCAAGGCACTAAAAGTTGATAGATTCAGAATGTGATTCAAATGCATGAGAACACACACTGTCTACATATCTTGTAATGCATGAAACTCTAGAAGGGTTTCCTCCAATTTCCTTAAAGAGCTCCAACACATTTCCTGAAGGTTGCAGCCACGATCGAGGAACATGGTACCTAAAACCATAAAATATTTTAGTGTTGAAGTCATCTCAAATTCCTTCCACCAGTTTTAACCATTGTTCAAAGCTCATAAAATCCACCCTTAATGTGACAAACTTGAAAGAGTGTAGTCCATTATTTATTAAAAACAACGTCGATTAAAAAATCTTGCATTAAACTACAAATCACTCACTTACGCTGAGAAGATTGACCATAGTTTGTGTCACATTTGTGAGGTTGGTATTTACCTTCATAAGAACATCCATTTGATCAGATACCTTTTGCAATATATGAAGGCCAATACCATCCAATGCTCTACCCATTTACCCAAGATTGGCCTTTTCCCATAGTGCTTAAATCCAATCCTAATGGATAATCACCTGCTAGTGCATCAAACTTGGCCTATACATCAAATAAATTCAGAGTTTGTACAAATAAACCTAGGAAAAATATTTATCTTACTCAATTTTTTCCATCCCAAGTATAACCATAAATATGTTGATAATACCAATTCTATTTCCCAAATTTCATGACCATTACCTTATACCGTGTTAGAGGTTGTGTTTGAGGAACAACTACTCCTTTCATCCATTCAACAATGTTATCTCCATTGGTGTGGAGATTTATTGATTCACCTCTCAATCCTATATGCAAGCATAAAATAGAAAGAATAAAAAATCCTATATCAAGCATGATGAAACCAAAGATGAGATTATTCTTTGGAGAATTTATGATAGATATTTATAATCAATACATTGATTATCTAATATTTTAGAGTTCTAAGGTCTAGTAAGTCATCTGCAAAGCCACACAAATAATTTTCATTTGCTTAGATATCAAGAATCTAGGAATCAATTACTGCATAATATCAATGAGAGAACAAGAAAACACCTTTCCGATGTTCATTGTCTTAAAAACAGTAACATGCAATCAAATATTGATGTAACATTGGGCAATTATGTACTATTGCCAAATTATGACCATAAACATTTTGGTAGAGTTTCACCTTTGATGTATGATCTTGATTCTTTTTTGTTTCTATAATTCTCCTGAAATGTCATTTCAAAATGTGAAATGCAGAAAACAAACTATGATCGGTAGGATAAACAAAGACATAATTTTGGCAATAAAAGATCATAATACTAGAAACAAAATTGATGAAGGGGATGGCATGACATTGTATAAGTACAAATGCTCCTTAAAAATAACTTTTCCTCAATTTTCTAGGCACATGAACAACAACAAAAATGTTTGTTTTGTTTTGAATCTTGATGTGTATATCCATGTATTCCTACAATAACTCTATACTTGTGTTTCGGTTTAAAAAAAACACCATCTGAAATATAAGAAAATAACAGAAAAGGAAAGATTCAAGTTAAAATGGCCCTAACATAATATGACCACCTTTGCGAGGACAAGTCCTGTGTTCCATCCTTGAAACCACTCAGGGTTATTGGACCCAAGACTCCTACATTTTCCATATCAAAATGGGTCTTAATATTCTTTAACCACAAAAAAGCAAGCTCTTCGAGTAACTTCAGAGGAGAGGTGTAACATTAATAAGTAAGTATACACCATCCATTTGTGAATTTCCCTATTAAACAACCAAAAATTAAAATCTAACTATCAAACAGTTCAACCTTAAGCTATACACACAAGTTTTTCTCACTTGTTTGATATATCCCCAAGAAAAAATAAATGGCAGGGAACATAAGTAATAGCTTAACAAGTTTTGAAACCAACCTTGGATAACCCAGATGATTGTATTAATTGTAATAAGTCTCACTAGAGGAGATGAATGTTCATGGTGTTTATGTCCATGCATCAGTTTTAGGAAAGATACATATTGTACACGACTATATGAAAGATATCAAAATATTAAACGAATCACTCAGGGTATTGGCCTATCAGGGTTGCCATCAAAATATTGGACTAAGGCATAATGTGTTCGATTACACATTTAAGCCATTGATTGTCAGATCCCTTGTTGATTTTCTTGTTGGCCGATACGAAGAGCATATTACTAAATTCAAGAAGGTATCAAGTAATCTTACCCCGTGACCTAGAATTCATTTATATAAAACAATCTTGTATGCAAAACCTACCAATAGATGATATTACTTAAATCATAAACTTACTAAAGTATTCACCTTTGAAGTGTACATTACAAATTGTAACATGCATGCCCTATCTTCTTTACTAAAACTCTACACCACCTCCAAAAACCATTGGACAATAGGATATGCTACATTGTAACCAACATACATTGTGTTTTCTCTAAGGTCGTCCACTACACACATAATGAAATGTTATATACATTACAAATTTGAATATTCTACAAGATATTTATACTAACAACGACCAATGAAAAAATTGCATAACTTTAAAAAAAAAAAATTGTGCTCACTGATTAGACAAACCTGTGACCAAATGATCAGAAGAGAATGAAAAAAAAACCTGGGAATCAAGCAAGTTTCCTTAAGGTTTAATAAGCTTAGAGAAAAGTGAAGCAAGACAATTTTATTATTCTCAGCAAGAGCAGACCTATGAAATGTTTGCATAAAAAAGAATATCAATTGGCTAACCTTGAGACCAAGAGGGGTTTACATTATGTTCAGTTAATAAGAATGGGTATACATAAACCTAGGAAAATGGTATAAACTAGCATAGATCCATATTTAACCTCAAATATATTAAGCACTTAGAAGGATTAAAAAATTCAAATGAATCTCTCAACGTTTCTTGATAGATAGTTAGGACGGATCTACTCTATCATGCATGTAGTCGGCTTTTTTGTGGGTTAGATATCACATGAAGATAGACAAAGTCATCTCTCTCACACACATACAATAGAACACCTTTATTCTCTTAGCACAACAAAAGTTTTTTCGTTGGATGTACATTTTATATTTCATAATTTGATTTTTATATTGATATAAAAAAATGGTCGTAGCCCTGTAGAGTAGCTCAAATGGTTGAGAACTTTGAGCTTCGTGCAAGAGGTCTTGGGGTAAATATCTCAAGCCAGTTTTCTTTGTTGCATGCCTTAATGTCCCTAATGGCCATGCATTGTAATAAGTGTCGATGGATTTACACTGGGTACCATCTGCAAATGTGGGGAAGTTCCCGAGGGTGAAACAATGGTTACATAATTTCATTGAAAAAATGATATATATATATATATATATATATTTGTTCAGTATAATCACCAACATTGAATTAATGTTTTCAATATTAACACTGTAGTAAGTAGTCATAATCAAGTTATCAATTATGACAAGGTTGATCAACATTAGATTGGAGTTGAGCAAAAGGAATCTTTGTTCATATAAAACTTGTCAATGCCCAGGCATAAACAAAAGTGGTAGGGACTTCTGCTTCACTTGACTCTTGACTTGTCTCTTTTTTATTCATGTTAATGTTCATCATCTAGAATCCATAAAAGTTTGTATTATGTATCATTAGTATCATTTATGTTGAAATGAGTAATCAAAAAAAAGTTTGAATATGTATAATGTAAACTTTCATCTTAATGAAAAATATCATTTTTCCAAAACTTATTGTATTTTTTTATTTAGTATTTCTTCTTGAGTTTGAGTCCTCTATGGTCATGCCTAGTTCACTACCTAATTTACTACCAATGTTATTTTTTTGTAAAACAATGGTGAATCACAATATCCTTTTACGATTACAAAGTACCAGTTGTAGAAAGGAACAAGACACATGCAAATAATAATCACTTTCCATAAATTCACTTACATCTGTGTGGAAAATAACTACTACAAAAAATTCTTGTAGTAAGTAATTACCACTATATAGTTCTTTATTCATTACAATTCAATGGATGTTTGCCAAATTTTCTTATAGATAATTTACAAAATGAAAGATCCATGGAACACGTGCAAGCAAGAAAAGAAAAATTTGTGTAGGTTCTTTCTTGGATGCCAACTTAATAGATGTATTACATAATTAAAAATTATAGAACATATAAGAGTTCATTTGGCCATTGACCAACAATAAGGGAAATCACTTGCCATAATGATGACCTAGATTCAAACCCTAAGTTTGACATTGCATTATTCTCACATAAATGAAAGGGGGTGTGTTTCTAGGTTTCTCATACCGAATTTAAGATAAGGGAACCCATGCGAGAAAGAAAGCATCACACAAATAAAAATTCAAGTAGGACAAATGGTGGTTGAATGTCAATATTTTAGAGATATATTGTAAACCACCAAGCAAGCAAGAAAGAATGTTTCCAGGAAAATATATAGATAAATGAAAATTGTTTTAGACAAGCGAATGGGAAGACATGCATGTGTGTGTGTGTGATTTTTGAATGCCATTATTTTATAGATATATTGTAAACCACCAAGCAAGCAAGAAAGAACGTTTCCAGGAAAATAGATAGATAAATGAAAATTGTTTTAGACAAGTGAATGTGAAGACATGTGTGTGTGTGTGTGTGTGTGTGTGTGTGTGAGAGAGAGAGAGAGAGAGAGAGAGAGAGAGAGAGAGAGAGAGAGAGAGCTATTTCTAGAATCCCACTAATGAGAAGCTCAAATTCCTTGTCATAAAATATGGAAATCAAGTATGGAAATAAAAAACCAAATCTATAGCAAAAACCAATTGAAAGTGTGATCACCTCTTCCTTCTCATACAATATCATTTTCCCTATATCCAAATCCATGCTAAATGTAAGATCATGAATGTCCCTTAAAACCTTGAAAAGAAAAAAAATGTGTAAGTTTTAAACCTGTGAAGTAAAGCAATGCATATAGATTCTTAAGCAAAACATAATTTAATCAATGGCTCATACACATAGTACACAAAGATTTATACCAGAAATCCTCAACCGGGGAAAACCTTTCTTATATTCATTATATTGAATTTCACCATTCACCATACAATATATACAATGTTTTTAGGTATTCTGTAGATACCAAAACCCTAATCCATTAATCCGGGATTAATTTAAAAAACTGCTAAAAATAGAAAAAACCACCCAAAACAAATTTTTGGGGCACTGCCCCGAATGCTGCGCATAACCAGGGAGGCCATACCTGGCCTCCCCTAGGACCCCCTAGGAAGCGCCCAATGCACACGACACAAAAATCACTACTAGAGGGATCATCAAACACAGTTCGAATATGACGTGCCCACACACATACATGCAAAGAATATAACACATACCCAACAAAATGGACCAAAAACCCTTCAGCGAGAGAAAATGGCTATGAAACCTCCTTGTCAATGTCTTGGAGAGATCATATTTAGAAAATGGCTCCAAATATGCCACCAAAAAAGAGTCCACCCACAAGTGCCTCCAAAATCCATCGACTTTAATGGATTTTTCAAAGGAATTGCCCTAACGAAACCTTAATTGATTTGGGATTTTGGTAAAACTGGTTGGGGGGGGATCCTTATAAAAAAGAGATAAATACAAGCAAACATTTATGCCAAAATAAGCAATAGAGGCCTAAAGAAAAATCCAGTTGATCGAAGGCCTTCGTCTATGCAAATGGGAATGAATTGGGCATTAAACTAAATAGAAAAAATGGAAAAAATGGGAAGAGATCGATGAACTTAACTTTGGTAATAATATGCCTAATTGTTACTGTATATGATCGACAGATCGACAAAAAATGCTCAAGAGATCCAAATCCTGCAATATATACTCAACTTTCAAACCCCTTCTCTCAGGCCGACCCCAAAAACCCCTCTCCTCAACCAAATCACACATAAAAGAAACTAAATATTCACTAGTTTCCTCTCAAACCCCTCAAAATGCCCCCATTCTTTCCCATGTTGACCCCCAAAACCCCTCTCCTCAACCAAATCACACAGAAAGAAACTAATTGTTCACTAATTTCCTCTAAGGCATGCCAACCCCCCCCCCGCCCCCCCTCCTGCCCACGCCACACATATGGTGCCAATTGCACTCTTCCAGGTTTCATGATAGCTCCATACCTATCACTCAACTAGTTGTGAAATCAGGGTTCGAACTCGTGCCATAGTATGAATATCAAGGGTCACACCAAGGATGTGTGACTATTGTATGACTATCAAGAGTCGATCGATGTAATTAAGTTGTTATATAGATTGTATGGCTATATAGATATATTATATATATTAATGTATGATTGTATAATACATACACACACACACACATCTATATTGTATGACTATCAAGGGCGATGTAAAGTTGTTATAGGCCTATGGTTTTCAAGCCCATAGGGGATTTCATAGGTGAATAAGAATTATGTTACAATGTGGATGGAAAAGGAAACTTCAACTTTAGGATTTAGATGACACTTCTTAGGCACGTGACATTCCTCCAAACCAACTAGGATAAGGTGTAAAAAAACAAATAAACAAAATTAAATTTTGAGGACGTTGAAGACCAAAATATTCCTAAGCATGAGGGAATGCAAGTTATGTGGTTATGTCAAGTCATCGGTAGAAATATTACTAATTCATATTCATGTAGTTGTTATCTAGTTTTTTTTTCCCCTAGACTAAATTCATCATTTAAGGTAGTCATTTTTAGTCGTGTCACTTAACATTGCTCAATTTTGGTAGTATAAAACTACCGTGACTAACGTTTTTGGTCACGTAGTCACTAATTACCCATTTTGTACTACTGAACATAAATCTTCCAGTTACAGAATTAAAAGAAACAACACACATAAATACATGTGCAAATGTAAAAACACACACTAAGGTGCATTCATCAACAACCTAATCAAGTAGACCTTGCTTAAAGAGGACTAATAAATCCATTCTTAAAACTTAAATTATATCATAAGGAAATGATCTTTTATTTCATTAATAATTTCAAGAGTACAATCTCAAATCTATATCTCTCTAACCCTAACTATGTTCAACTTCAAAATCTATCACTATGTACCCTCACTTGAGTTTCAGATGAGCATATTTATACTAAATAAGCCTTGGATTCCTCCCGAGGAGCCACAACCTTTGTACTAATAGTATTATCCCTAAAATTGCTAACTTCTTCTTCCTAAGTTATGATGACTTATTGAGGAATTAGATTCTAAGGTGCATGGTCCTTATTTAGGAATGGAATGGATGATTTGCTTGAGAATTAATAGAGCCACTCTTCCTCATGGTCAACTAATTTTATGGTTTTCTATGGAGTGCATGACCATTCCCCATCTTCTAGGGCTAGAGCACTATGGAGTGTGCACTTCTTTAGCCCCCTTTGTCTCTCTGTTTAGACTCCAAGTGAAATTCAACCTTTCATCCCCTAATTCTCTCTAGTGGGTGCATTGTCTTCCTTCTTGAAGTCATGAACACATATGGGTTGTGAAATAAAAGGAACGTGGTCACTCACTTATCCTTTCTCCTTGATGTAACTATTACATGTGCCAGTGGCAGTGTCAAATGATGGAAAAAACAATCAAAATGAATTTTATGGAGCAACTATGATTAAGGCTACGGAAAACAAAATCATTAGTAAATGCATAAGTATTCCCTACTCACCGGAACAAGGGAAAACTCAATCATATTCATATAACAACTCATAAAATAAAACCAAAATTAAACATTATAAGTAATTAATCAACAAACTCTCAATGACTACAAAATGAGTAAGTTCAATAATTATCAAGCTTAATAATGGGAAAAAAATTATCTTCTAGGAATGTAATTGATTATACATGATGAACAACCTGGTCCAATTCAGGAGCCCATCAATATACAAAATTACAAAGAAAGCATCTGAGTTCATCCCATTGGCATCACTTTTTAATAAAATTTGAAAGTGCAAGTTATGGTTGTGAGCTAGATGTTCATGACGAGTCTATTTTTTAGGTTTTCGACAACTCTAAAAGTGATCGCCAAATATTAGTTTCCACATCTTCCACTATCAATTTTGGAGTGGATTTAAACAAGTCATGCATACAGTCATTTTTCTTCTTTTGGGGCATGGCGTCTTGTCAAAATAGTATCCAATCTTTCACCATTGGCACTAATACTCGTTCAATGTTATTCAATGTTTGTGATTTCATGTTGTCGTGGCTGGTCTATATCATTATTGCTAGAAAATCACTAGTATGCCATTGCACCTTGAGAGTTTTCTAAAATAGGCCATGTTATTCATATTAGTTTCTTGGGTCACATAATGGGACACATAACGAGTTGCATTATAGTTGGCATGTTTTCTTCCTCCAACACTGTGCTACAAAGTCCAACTGTTCGATAATTACATGTCTCTTGGGGGTGTCAATTGTTGAATTACCTCTTTAATTCAACATTTATGTTGACAAGTTGAGATAGAATGATGAGGTAAAAGGTTGATGAGCCTTTAATGGTGGATGATTTTTTGTCAAATGACTCATTGGGGCATGACCTCAACCATGAGGCATTTTCACACTTGACTTAATGACCACTAAAGTAGTTATTGGAACTTAGGGCATTATGACACTATGACTGTAGTCACATTGGCCCCATGTCACTCCTTTGATACAAGGAGGTTTTAATATATTTTCATAGTTATCAATAAAAAAACTAATAGACAAAAGAAGGAATTTTCAATGTGGCAAGTGCCATCAACCTTTGTTTAAATATGAGCTTGGAGATGGGATGACATAGTCACTCTATAATTATTCTTGAGGATTTTTGATCTACATAATCATAGAGTATCAAAGCAGCCTTTTGGTGGATCTAATATAAAATACTAATTAATAGATTATGTGTGGGATATTTCTTGATCTCATGTTACCAACACAACTCTTGGTTGTCAATCATGTAACAAGAGTCTTGGATATTTATGTCAATTTGATTAATTGTACAATAAATGGTGTTTTTCGAGTAATGTCTAGGGGAAAGTGTGATAACTGCAAACAATAGATTAACTGAGTGCTTTCCTATTTTATTAATGTTAGCATGGATGTGTAGCTTTTTTAGTTAAATTGTACATGCAATATCCATTTTAGGAAGTTATCATGCTTAGGGTATTATCGACAAGTTATTAAGTTCGACTGGGATGCCCCAAAAATGTTGGACTTTTAATCTAATCCAATGTAACTAAACAAATGTATTGACTAAACAAATCATAAGCAACATCAACTGAACATAAAGTACATTACTTATACAACTTGACCACCCAATGTTCGGGTCCTAAATAGTTCATAGTCAACTAAACTATCTCCTTACTAGACATTATCATAAACTTCAAGAATTCAAACTATGTAAATTAATAAACACATAAGAACATTGATATATGTGGGAAACTACTCAATCAATTGAGAGGAAAACCCATGACACAAAGGAAAATAACTTATCTTTATTATGAAGAATCTTGCTTACAATCCATGGTGCTCTATATCCTTGAGCCCAAACTATCCCCCCTACTTTACAAATGGGAGAGATGGTTAATACAATGATACCTAACCCTTACCCATTATTCCTTATTTATAATGGAAGTTGGGTTGACATGTTCAACTTTGATCATACAATGAGGGAACAATTGACATAGTAAACCTTGATCCCTCTTGCCTATGCTTAATCAAATGAAATTGATAATAATTTACAATAAGGGTATTTTTATACCCAACAACACCCAACAACACCTAATCTCTTATAGACAAAATCCCTATAATCTTTACAAATTTTTTTTAAACAACTAGATTGAAAGAACTTTGAAGAGTTATAGTCATAAAAAAATCACCATGAATGTGAAGATGATTCATAGGAAGAGCAACCATATTGGAGTTTTTGAAGAAGGTAATTTTGATAGCATAGAATCAATTAAACAAAAAAATGTTATACCCTTGTCAAGAGGTATTCTTTGAAATCAAAGTTATTCCATTAGTCCTAGAAATATAAATGCCATCCTTTTTAGGACCAATAATGAGTTTAAACATGAATTAAAACAACTACTAGAGGAGAAGCTTAACCTTTTTAAGGGACCTTGGAAAAAATAAAGGGGTGAACCCATGAAAAAGGTAGTCGTGTATATAGAAGCAACAACTAAATTTGTGAACGTTGTCAAAGGTACAAAATAAGAAACTCATCTAAAATCATATGGGAGTATATTGTAGAATTAGTAAGTGTGATCATGCGAGATGTTTCATATGGAATTTTATTTGAAACAAAATTGTGTTTTTGCATCACATTAGGTCTAGACGTACCAACAATAGAGGAATCCTCCCATCTTTATGTCTATAGAGAGTTAGAGAGTTAGTTTCTTTGTAGTAAAATGATGATATGCATGATTGAAAGTGGGGCGAAACATGTACTATAGGAGAGCTACCAACAACTTGCCAAGTTTCTTTCTTAGCATGTTGCGCCTCTAGACGTGGCATCCTGTGGCATCCTTAGCATTTTATAAAGAATAATCAAGAACAAACTTACAAATGGATCCTTAATTGGATTGGAAGGTTATTGTCACTTACACTTGGGTAGTCACCCTAGTGTCTATGATATTTTCATTAGCATATCTTCTATTACACATCTTTTTGGCCAGTCCCAACATGATGCAAGGTTTGAAAATTGTTAGGATGGATTCACTTCATTCTTTCATAGAAGTGTTAACAAGTAGGGAGCTTTCTCTCCAAGTGGAGTATATTTTCAATATGATCTCAAATAATTCCAAACAAGCCAAAACCATCACAAATATCCTTCATTACTTAGATAAATAAGAGAATAAGCACCAAGACAATATACAAAAACCTCATCCTAGATAATATGATAATGAAGACCATTATAGGGTGATATCATGTTCCTTCTTAATTTATCAATATTGAAAATGAGAACCTTGCAAGTTTTATCGATTATCTCTCTATGTTTCATCAGAGTGGTATGCAATGAATTCCTAACATTGCACTCTCTTTCTTTCCTTATCAAATTTTATATATATTGTCTCTATATATATGCTTGCTTGCTTGCTCTCTCTCTCTCTCTCTCTCTCTCTCTCTCTCTCTCTAGGATCAATGCCTCTTAACAAAACAAATTACAATTCATAAATATAGTTATTAAGTATTTTGATTGTAAGTGCTTTGATAGTGAGCTTAAACATGCTTATCGTGATAAGAGACAAAGTTGTAATATAACATCTTCATATTAAACTAAAAAAGATCATCCAATCTTATAAATTTATAGTTAAAATAATATATATTTTTTTAAACTTTAAATACCACAAATGTATTCCCACATTGTGCATAATTAAGATTGTTTTTTAAAGTAATTCGTTTTTCAATTTTCATTAAAAAAAAAATTAAAAATGTCGAAGTTGTAATATAAGATCTTCGTATTAAACTAAAAAAGATCACCCAATCTTCATTAAAAAAAAATGTTAAGAAATTATTTTTATTTTACAATCATGATATTTTTATATGTCGTATAATATGTAAAGGGGTATTAAAAAAATGCAAAGAGGTATGAAGTTTAACTTTAATGTGAAGAAGAAACATCTTTGATACAAAAGCAATGACTTATTCCATACAAAAGCAATGGCTTTGTGCATAGTCATTCCATACAAAAGGAATGACTATGACAATTAATTATTGAATAATAGTTACAATATTATGACAATGACAAGTGATTCTTGAATAATTGTTACAAAGTGAATAGTAGTTACATGACTGCATTGATTTGTCACCGTGCAAATCATGTGGGAGTAAAGTACCACCATCCTTATGTGCGATTGAAGAAGAGCTTAGTGTACCTATTGTAAAAGGTATTTAGTTTTTCTTATATAATAAAATATTAATTTTAATATATAATTTTATAAGGCAAATTTTGTATAAAAATTTAAAAATGTGTATATGCATGTGTGATTGATATTTTCGATAAATTTGTTGGCGTAAATTAATGTATTATAAGAAAATTTAAATTAGATATCTATTAATATATAACTAATTAAATATCCAATAATAATATATTAATATTGATAATAACAAATTAAACTACTTCTGTACTTTTAATTGTAATATTAATAAAATAAAATATAAAACTCATGTTAATTTAATATTAATAAAATCACTTGGATCAGGTGTTGGATGAATTATGAAGCCGAGCGGAAGTGCTAGGTGGCAGGGTGATGGGACTAATGGTCTTTTCGCAGGTTGTCTTGTCCACAACACCACCTCCCACCCCCTATGCAAGCCACTTGTCATATTAATCTCATGCATCGAAGGTTGTAGAAGTAAGCACGTCGGGGAATGAAGATGAGAGTTCAATGCAAGTTGTGGGGACATATGTTGGGCTAATTCATACCACTGGGAATGATGATGCATAAGTTAATGGTCAAGGGTGAATGGGACGATCCCGTCCTGGCTATCATAATGGTTGCACAATGGAAGGATCTTGAGTTGAAGATTAGCCAAATGCGAGATTTAGTTTGGGGGGCTCAAGAAATCGTTCTTTGTTGCTGAGACCCTCTGTCTTTCATGGAGAATGTAGTGGAATGGGAGAGGGTTAAACCTTAGCCAACCGAGAATATTGTGCAGAGGAAGAATGGCGCCCCACGAGCGCAAGAATGAGATGGGTGAGGAGAAGAAGACGAGAGTTATCATGGCCACTGAGGAAGTTGCCAGAAATTACGAAGAAGTGGTTGACCCGATGGATAGGGAGGCAATGTAGGCTCTAAAGAATGAAGTGCGAGCCAGGCGAGCGCAAACGGAGAATGAAGAGGTGGAAAACTAGGTGGGCGATTTGGTCCATGACCTAGGCTGCACCAGGAACAAGGAAACAAAATTCTATAGAACAGTTGAATCATATTGGCATGTGAAGACTATGGTTTCTCAGGGCAAGACACCTCTTAAATAAGATATTCAGAATCTGAAGCAAAGAATGGAGACATTAAAAAAGCAATACGACTTGCTCATCACTATGGTTTCATGGTTGGTAAAGAAGTAGGGAGCGATCTTTTAGATTTCCAAAACAAAAGATGCTCCATCCAACTCTATGGCCCAACCAAAGCATCCACCCTCTACAATTCCCCAAGTTTAGATGCTTAATGAATAATGCAATCTGCATAAGTCATGATTATAATCCAGAATTTCTAGTTTTTTGTTTTGTTTTATAGTCTCATAATCTTAAGTTTAGACTGATTAGCATTATATTTTTAAATTCAATATAATATTAAGGATAACATGGATAGTTTTGTCAGCTGGCTTGGTTTCCCTCAGCTGGCTTGGTTTCCCTCTAAGTAAGTCAACAAACTTTGGATTATATTATGTAAACTATCTTATGATTGCTGTAACTATTTACATGTACATTTTACCTTTTTATAAATAAAAAATCTAGACTTACTTTATATATATATATATATATATATATATATATATATATATATATATATATATATATATATATATATATATATATATATATATATATATATATATAACTCATGTTAATTTTGAATATTATATTGACAACATTAATTACAAAAGTTCAGTATAATTAATATTATTTATTTTTAAGAATAAGTCTTTCCTCCTTTGATAAGTCGAAGTCTTAATAACTTAGAGTTTCCTTAAGGGAGAAGGAATCTACACCAACTTTTATGATTGTTTTTAATCATTCTTAGCATCTACTATGGGTCCGTAATTTAAGGTGATTGAGACTAGTTAAAAGTATGGGAAATTCAAATAATGTGGAATTTAATAATATTTTTTTAATGAAAATATATGTAAAATGTAATTAAATTATATTTATAAATTTATACATTTATTTTGTTATTTTTTTATAATGAGGAAGTGATTGACTTCAAATGCATTGTCACTTTTTATCATAGAGTTTTATCACATATAATTATTAATATCATTTTGTGTTGTATTTCATCGGATATCTTCCTTAATGAGACATTAATTTATATAAATTGTTTTGACATTTTTTCATAGGGATTTTAAGGTATTAATTTACATTAATTACTTTCTCAATTGTTTATAGAGAGTTTTTAGAAGCTTTTATATTAATTTGTAAATATTATAATTCAAAGATAATTTTAAGGATAAAAATTTATTTCAAAATATAGAAATCTTGATGAATCTTACTACTTCTCAATATGCAAACCATAAAATGTTTGACGATTTTTTTGTAAAAATAATCAAATTTCTAAAGATTTTATATAGTTTTTATAAAATTTGGGCTATTTTTAAGATAAAATAATTTTATTCTATAGAATTTGGGCAAAACATTTTTAGAAAGAATGGAAATTGGTGAAACGTTTTTTGGGAAAAAAACATGGAAAATTAATCCATGGGCGAAATTTAGATCCTAAAATTTTCCCTATTTATTATTATTAGTTCTTATTGAAGGTCAAGTTCTATTATATGAAGTTTGTCATTGACTTAATATTAGTTGGAGTTCCGATCACTCATTTCCAAGTTTTTTATATTAGCCAAATGAATAATTTATTCGTATGAAATATTGAAATAGATTTATTTCTCATTTTATTAGCAAAGGGAATTGGAGTCATATTCTGGAGCAATAGTTGAGCAACAATGGCCTTGTTGGGATTCACAAAGCTCTTGGAATTCAATAGTAATATATTTGTTCTTAAAGATGTTGGAGCTACAATTCTTTTCTTTCACAGTTGCCCAACAACAAAGACTTGCATCTGTTGAGGCAAGGAATGACTATATCCTCACTCAAGCATTTTCGAATCTCACAAGGCTAGGTGAGATAGGCGAGATTATCACCCTGGGCTTATAGCGTGTTAAAAAATGTAAATCAACCCTCAAGAAATAAGTTGTTGGGCTTGATGCTATTATGTAATTTGAATGCTTTGTTGTAAAATAAATTTAAAAATAGAAAAAAAAAGTTGTAAATGAAGTTTATGAAAGTTGGATAAATAAATACAAGATAACGCACATCTGAAAACATAGTATACCACAAGTCTTAAATTGAGAAAAAAACAGAAAATGATTTTTTTTATTTGTTTTCTGAGTTATGGCCAAGTTTCTCTTTACAAACCCCTGCGAGGGTTTGGACCAAAATTAGACTTAGATGTCTAAGATGTAATTTTGAATCATACAAAGATAACTGGTGTCTTAAATAAAAAGACCAAGACTAAAAATACACTGGATCAATCCAAGCTACAAGTGCATCATAGTCTTGACTCTGCAAAATAACATCAATAAACACTGAAACTTAATACATAAATTACAATTAAGACTAAACATACTATCATGGTGAATGAATGACCTTTTGAAGCATGTCAAAAATCTATGCTTACCATTCCTTTTTTTTCCACCTTTTAGAGTAACCTTGCTATCAACAAGAAGATTTAGCTCTAAAGAAACTTAGAAATGAATGAATGAATAATAATTCTCACTTGAGGAAAGAACAAACAATATCAAAAGTATCTCTCTCTATTTTCTCATGTCTCTATTTGTCCTTTCTCTCTTGCTTTTATTCTTCAAAATTAATTCAAGTCGTTCAACTATTTTTTGTTACTAAAGTTAAATAACTTTAGTTAAGATAGGACAACTTATTAATAATAAGGGTAAATAATAATAATAATAATTAATAGGTGGGGCCTCTAGGTGTCTTTATTTCTTTTATCTTCAACATTCCCTTGTTTCTCCACATTTACTCATATATCATGCACATATCATCATCAAAATAAATATTGACAATAACCAATGTAATCATGCCATATCATAAAACACTTGTATCTCCCAAGTCATAATAAAGGCATGATATAAAAAATATTCAAAAAATAATATCATGCATGTTGTCCAAAAAATATATGCCTTGAATATCAAATTGAAAATGTCAACATATAATAAATAAATTCAGAAATAATATTTTTTGTTTGAAGTAGACTCTCTGTGTCTACTTTCTTCTGACAATGTTTCCCTATGTTTAAGTAAATTTGTATCAACGGATTTCTTTTCTTCCACCTTTGGCATCTCTGGGTGCATGTAATCAAAGGTAATTTTTGTTACATCATTCTCAAGTTTGGTAGGAAGGGACTTGATGGTGTAGGAGGATGTCTCAAATGAATAAGAACTAACATAAATGACAGGTTGTTTTCCTTTACTTGGTTGCGGTTCAATGGCTAAAGATTTATAATTTTTTAGGAGCTGGACAAAGTGTGCATACGAGGTAGCAAAAGCAACAGGTTGAGCAGGCTGTTGAAGAGGAGGAGGAAGTGACAATGACATAGTGGGCCAATGAACCACACCAAAGGATGGATTAGCAAGTACATTTTTCCAGCCATCATTGGTTGGTGGTACATGTGATTGCATATGGGGTTGTTTAGGAAAGTTCGTTATGCTTGGTTGTGGCTGAAGATGAGGTATAACATATGGTTGAGGTGGTCGGAAGGTAGGGTGGTTAGTGAGGCTGAAATAGACGATTTGAACCAGCAGGTTGAATTCCTTAGAGTTGGCATCGAAATGGATGGAGAAACTCATTCTTTTGTTTCTTCCTCTTTGCCCAAATGCATTAGGCATTCTACCTCAGTTTCCTCAATTTCCCCTGTTACCAGAGAAATTGTTCCCACTAATGAAGAAACTCATTTATACATCATCATCATTCAAGTAGTGAACATATATACAAGTTACAATGCATTAAACATCAAATACTATTTTTCTTTCAAAATAATTTAACAATGGCTCTGAACTGACCAAGCAATCAAGTGTGCCAAGGGAAAATAAAAGGGAATAAGGAAAACATGGAAGAATATCGCCAAATTCTGTTAAGAACCAAACATCAATATAGCATATAAAAACCTCAGAAAAAGTACTCAACGCCTTGAAAAAGAGATAATTTCAG
>JZKD02S1619318.1:702983-730200 GCA_000966675.3 Picea glauca
TTCACATCAAATCCTATATCCAACATGAATCCATCCATATCATACCCACCAAGCTCAAATACCATCTTAAACTCTCAACAAGTGCACTTTTCCTTGCTAACCTAACATACATCCCTTTTTGGCAGCAGAGTTCTAATGGTAGTCTCCTCTCCTTGTTCTTTCATGCAAGTAGTTAACATCTAAGTGAACTTAATTTCAGCTTTTGGGTCTCTTAGAAAATGAAAACAACAGTGAAATAAGGTATTAACTTTATATTTTCTTTTTCCATGTGATCGAGGTCGCGCAAGGCTTCCGTGCGCACTATGCGTTGCAACTCTTCTTATCATTGTTCATATGCTTCCTGCTCAACACGTCACAACATAGTATGTATGCATGTTTCTTCTATTGATCTTTGGGTGGTGTGATGTATTTATTCGTGAATGAGAGATTCATCCAAAGATATCTGCGTCATGCGTTGTAGTTATTCGTGCACACATGCTTCCTCCAACGACCTCTGTGTCACCTCTTGTAATTTTTCATAGATTTATGTTTCTTCTAGTGACCTCTGCGTCACCCTCTAAACATCCTCCCATACCTGTTCCTCTTCAAGTTACCTCTAGTCACATGTTATATCTCCTTGCACACTCATTCTTCCTCCACAACTCCTTGCACATCGCAAAAAAACAGCTTCTGTTGAGCCGTGTCAAATTTAGGAGGGGGCTGGGGGGGATTCTTAATCTTTCCCTTTCCTTGTTGACTTGGAATTTCTCCATGTTTGAAATCTACCCCTGTCTTCACCCCTCCATGGGTTACTACTTGTACGTTCCCTTCTATTGGGTTGTTATAATCTTTGCAATGAAAGTTTAGTCGAGGTGGATCAACTGAAGGTCGAAGTCAAGGTGGATCAACAACAAGTCCAAGTTCTAGGTTATTTGACCGGGTAAAGTCAAAGTCAAAGGTCGAGGTAGTTTGACATGGTAAAGGAATCGAAAAAAATTCTAAGAGGTCAACCAAAATGAGGTTGACAGGCGGACGTGTGGTGACTGTATGAAGATCAAATGAAGGCCGACTGGTAGTCGACTGGTAATATGACTTGGAGTTGACTGTAAAAGAATCCCTAGATTCATGGGATTTGTAGTCAATGATTTGCTTAGATCTATAACCATTTTTGGGTGCCAAGTCTTTAGGGTTTTTCCTGTTGTAAATCCTATAAAGAGGCGTGTTGTAAATTCATAAAGGATAATGAATGATTGAATGTATTTAGAGTAATCTTTAGATATAGGTTGTTGGTCATGTAGATGTAAGCCATATTGGCTACACGGTTGTTCTTCTGTAAGCAAGAGGGTATGGTGTCGATTGTGTCTTAGGTGTGGACCAAGGTTATACATGTAACCTTTTATTCAGATTGAATAAGACAACAAGAGAGCATAACGCTCAAGGAATGTTGGTTTTCCCAGTTTGGGTTTCCAGGGTAAAATATCTGTGTACTGTGTGATTGCTTTGTCATTTACGTTCTTGATTAAATTGTTCTTCTCCTCTGCTAGGTTTAGTATGGAAGTGTTTCTCGTTTCCTGACAAGTGGTATCAGAACAAAGTTTAGCTTTGAAAATTGGAGTCAAAGATGTGTTATGATTTGACGAGTGTATCAAATCTTGATTTACCAATCTTGAATGTATGAACTAAACCCTAGGTACAGTAAGAGTTGTAAGTCATAAATTGTGTTAAAGATCATGGTAAAGAATGGTGAGTAGTTCAAGAATAGAGATAGAAAGATTCAATGGCCAAAATTTTGAGCTTTGGAAGCTTAAAATGGAAGATCTTCTTGTAGATCGAGAACAATGAACAACATTCTATCTAGGTACCCATCCAACAGGCATGTCCACGGAAGAATCGGAGAAACTCAAAAGAATAACAAGAATTATGATTTGGCTTTGTATTGCATATTCAATACTGTTGAATGTATCAGGTAAATATTCGGCTAAGAAACTGTGGGACAAGCTGGGAAGCTTATACTAGTCGAAAAATATGGTAAATAAGTTGTTTCTCATAAATAAACTGTATCTTTTGAGAATGAGTGATGGTAGTTTGGTGACTGAGAAGTTAAATGTGTTTAACACCATTTTAATCCAGCTATCTTCTGTGGATATTAAAATCACCGAGGAGCAGAAGTGTATAAGCCTATTATGTTCTTTTCCAGACTCCTGGGATAGCTTAGTCATGGCTATAAGGAGTAATACAACCACACTAGCTCTAGAAGACGTGGTTGCTTCTATGCTACCAAAAGAAATGAGAAGAAATAATATGGAAGGATCGACCAAATATTCTTTAGTGAAGAGAGGTCGAGCAGTTGAAAGAGATAAACTAAAATTATTTGGTAGAAAGACTAAGTCGAAGGGTAGATCTAAATCCCTGGTTCAGTCGACAAGAAGATGTTGGAAATGCATTAAATATGGGCATTACAAAAAGGAATGTAAGTGGAGGGCGATGGAAGTCAGTATAGGATCCGATGAGAAGTAGTTTCTTGAGAGAAAGACAACCCTGGATAAGGGACGTGATGTATACCTAGCATCGACGAATACACAATCAGATCAAGGTGTTTGGTTGATCGAATCATGGGCATCCTATCATATGACACCACATAGAGAATGGTTATGCGAGTATGAATGATATGATGGAGGTGATTTTTTCTTGGGGGATGAATCAACAACCAAACTTGTTGGAAGAGGAAGAGTTCAATTGATACTGCTGGATGGGAGGAAAATAACCCTTCCAGGTGTGCTACACATTCCAGGTTTGGAAATAAATTTGATATCTGTCGGTAAGATAAGTGATGCTGGGGTACACACTCTATTTCAGAAGGATTCATGCAAGATGGTTAGAGGTGTGATGGTATTAATGAAAGGAGTTTGGATTGGAACCCTATACAAGTTATTAGGGAATGTCGACTCGATTGGATGCAACAACATCATTGTTTTTTAAGTCGGCTCGACTTCGACTCAACTCGACCTAACTCAAGCTGAGTTGGTACAAACCGACTCGACAAGACATGATAAAATTGACTCGACCATGCTATGGCATGAAAGGATGGGACAAATTGGAGAAAAAGGACTTCTAGCTATGCACAACAAAGATATGGTTGAAGGTTTTCCTGAATGTGGTTTAGAAGTCGACTTTTTTTAACATTTCATTTATGGAAAACAAAGTCATGTGAGGTTTCCATCTAGAGTGACAAGGGAAAATGGGATTCTATAATTGGTGCATAGTTATGTGTTTGGCCTAATTACAGTGCCTTCACTTGGTGGATCCATGTATTATGTCTCCTTGATAGATGATTTTTCCAAGAAGACATGGATATATTTCTTGAAGAATAAATCAGAGGTTTTTGAGAAATTGAAAGAGTTTAAAGCTCTCATAGAAAACCAGACGGATAATAATATTAAGGTTTTGAGAACTGAAAATAGTGGTGAATTATGTGGAAAATAATTTGATAAGTTATGTAATCAGTGTGGAATATAAATCCAAAATACCACACCATATACCCCACAAAAAAATGGAGTTTCCAAGAGAATGAATAGAACGTCGATGGATAAGGCAAGGATCATGTGTAGTGGGCTCGCACAAGAATTCTGGGTGGAGGTAGTCGACACTACAATACATCTGGCGAATATTTATCCTTCGTCGGTGTGAGTCAACGTGAATCCACATGAGGTATGGTTGGGTAAGAATATTTTGGTTGCACATCTCAAAGTATTTGGCTATGATGCATTTGTACATTTTCCCAAGGAAAAGAGGAGCAAGTTGGACAAGAAGGCAGTCAAATGTATTTTCATTAGATATAAATAAGGAATGAAAGGATACAAGCTCTAGGATCCTGCATAAAATAGAACAGTGTACAGTCGAGATGTGGTCTTCAGAGAATTTAGGGGTAAGTCCAAGCCTAAAGAATTTATTCAAACCTAGAATAATATTGAGATGGTGCAGTTTGAACTTAGGAAAGAAGAAGATGATTCAGATGATTCGACTGAATCCAAGGAAGAGGTGGAACAATAGACTCTGGTGGTAAGGAGGTTAGAAAGAGTAATAAAATTAGTCAAAAGGTATAGTATTCCTGACTTTCATTCTGCATTCATGTTAACTTCCATCGACGATGAGCCCAAGTCAGTCAGTGAGTCAATCGACTCAGAAGAGGGTAAACTCTGGAAGGACACCATGTTCGAAGAGATGGAATCCTTGCATAAGAATGAGACATGGGATTTATTCAAGTTACCTAGTGGAATAAATATCGTCAGTAACAAATGGGTATTCAATAAGAAGATGAATGTCACAGGAAAAGTCAAGAAGCTCAAAGCTCAATTGGTAGTGAAAGGTTTTTCCCAAGTCGAGGGAGTCGACTTTAGAGATATTTTTTCCCCTATTGAAAAAATAACTTCCATTAGAGTACTAATGTCTCTAGCTACAACATTCGATTTGGAAATGGAACAGATGAATGTGAAGAAAATGTTCCTACATGGGGACTTAGAAGAAGAAATCTACATGAAACATCATAAAGGATTTGTAGTAAAGGGAAAGCAATAATTGGTGTGAAAACTAAAAATATCCCTCTACAGTTTAAAGCAATCACCATGGATGTGGTACCAGAAGTTCGACACATACATCCTTAGTTTGGGATTTGTAAGAAGCAAAGTTGATCACTCCATATATTCCAAGGAAGAAGGTGGGTGTTTCATATATGTAGCTTTGTATGTCGATGACATGTTACTGATTGGAAACAACATGGATGCAATAAAGGAGTTGAAGAAGCAACTATCCTCCAAGTTATTCATGAAGGATCTTGGTGCATCTAACTTCATTCTAGGAATGGATATTAAGAGATATCGAGCCATTAGAAATCTCTGGTTGAATAAGATAAAGTATATTGAAACAATTCTGAAACGGTTCAACATGCAGGATTGCAAACCAATGAAGGTGCCAATTTCTGTGGGAGCAAGGCTTACTGTTGAACAGTGTCTAAAGACATAGGAATAAATAGAGGACATGGCACATGTTCCCTATGCAAGTGTTGTTGGTAGTATAATGTATGTGATGGTATGCACTCAACCAGACATTGCCCATGCAGTGAGAGTGTTGAGCGGGTACATGTTGACACCTGGAAAGGAGCATTGGACTGTTGTCAAGAGAGTATTCAGGTATTTGTGTGGCAAGAAGGACTATGCTATATGCTACCAAGAAATACTTGGAGGTGACAGTGGTAAAATAAATGTACATGGCTTTGTCGACGTTGATTGGGCTGGAGATATGGATCGTCAGAGGTCAACCAATGGATATGTCTTCAAGATGTTCCATGGAAAAATAAGTTGGATGAGTAAGAGACAGACGGTTGTATCCTTGTCAAAAACACAAGCTAAATACATGGTGGCCACTCATGAAATCAAAGAAGCAATATGGTTGCAAAGGTTGGTTCAGGAATCGGGTTTGAGCAGAGAACTATGAAGGTAAGTTGTGATAGTCAAAGCACAATATTTATAGAAAATAACCTTGCTTATATTTCGAAGACTAAGCACATTGATGTACAATACCATTTCGTAAGAGACATGGTGTAAAGTAACAAGGTGTTAGTGGAGAAAGTAGACACATTGGAAAACATATCAGACTCATTGACCAAGTTTGTGAGTGTTGTGAAGTTCTCTTGGTGCAGAGAGGAAATGGTCATTGTCGCCATGCGTCTATGAATGAAAGTTCAGGAATGTCTTGTTTTAGAAAATAAGACAACAAGTGGGAGAATTTTTTGTTGTTATGTTCTTTCAAGTGAAAGTCTAGTCGAGGTGGATCAATTGAAGGTCGAAGTCAAGATGGATCAACAACAATTCAAAGGTTGAGGTTAGTCGACCGGGTAAAGTCAAAGTCGAATGTCAAGGCAGTTAGACATGGTAAAGGCATTGACAAGAAGTCAAAGAGGTCAACCAACATGAGTTTGACAGGTGGATGTGTGGAAACCGACTGAAGACCGAATGAAGGCCGACTAGTAGTCGACTGGTAATATGACTTGGAGTCAAGTGTAATAGAGTCCCGAGATTCGTGGGATTTGTATCCAAGATTTGTAACCATTTTTGGGTGCCAAGTCTTAGGGTTTTTCCTGTTGTAAATCCTATAAAGAGGTGTGTTGTAAGTTCGTAAAGGATAATGAATGATTGAATTTCTTTAGACTAATCTTTAGATATAGGTTGTTGGTCATGCATATGTAAGCCATATTGGCTACAAGGTTGTTCTTGCATAGGAAAGAGGGTATGATGTTGACTATGTCTGAAGTGTGGGAAAAGGTTAGACATGTAACCTTTTATTCAGATTGAATAAGACAAAAAGAGAGCAGAACGCTCAAGGAATGTTGGTTTTCCTGGTTTGGGTTTCCAGGGTAAAATCTATGTGTATTGTGTGATTTCTTTATCATTTATGTTCTTGATTAAATTCTTCTTTTCCTATGCTAGGTTTAGTGTGGAAGTGTTTCTCATTTCCTAACACCTTCTCCCTTCCTTTTCTAGTTTTTGCGTGGCTCGACATGTACCATGTTATAATTTCCCTTCTTATCCTCCCACTTTTTTAGAAAGTCTAGAAAATCATCAATTACTTGTTCATCACTATAACAATATGCACAGAGCATGTGTGGATTAGTCCAGAACCATGAGACATGACCGATCTCACCACAATTGAAGCATGTGGGAGGTTTGTAGCCTCCTCCACCATATCCTCATCCACGGTCAGGTCCATACCCACCTTGAGGACCTCCTTGATATATGTCTCTATCGTTGACCCCACACTTACCACCCTTTTGTTCCTCTTGCACCCGGAATGCATCCTGGGTGTTATCTTGCATGATTTGGAGGGAGCAGAAACTGTTGATATTGTGGCTGATGGATTTATAGAATTCACAGAAGGGGGTGTGATTTGTTGCATGATACTTTTGAAAGGTGGGTAGGTGGGGTGGCACATGGCCCCACTGTCGGCATATTTCACACCATATTGACTATGCAGAGGGAAATGGATTCAGTGCACTAGTCACCACATAATTCGAAAGGATCGAGCACTCGTCTCATCGATTCCCTTCTGAGTGGAATGTAGTGCAACACACATGTTTGCACATGAATTTATCCTTGGTCGTATATTGGTATGGTTAGGTTGACCAATTGTGGTTGAACCTGCTCCAACCCGGTCGATGTTTCTATGCCTCCAGGTGTGTCTTCCAAGCGCATTGTGATCTCGACTGGCTCGACCTGAGTCATCACCTTTTGTTGGGTGAGAGGGACTCGGATATGGGGGATAAACCATGAAATGAACTATTATTTGTGTTTCACATCCTGGATCTGGAACACCAACCTATCCAACAAGATTTTGAACTGTTGGTCATAGCCCCAGACGCTCCCTTCTTCTTTCTGCTTGATTTCCTTGATTTTTGTAATGCATTGGGACTCTGACTTCAACTTCTAAAATTCTTGAAGTAGATATTGTTTTATCTCAGCTAGGTACCTCACATGTCTTGCTATCACATTAGCCTTATATTTCATGTACCACGTCAGGGCTCGATCCTTGAACATAGTCTCTAGTTGCGTGATCTTATCCACCTCGTCTGTAACTCTCTTTACAGACCAGATTACTTCGCAGGTGAACCAATGTTTCTCGACATCATCCTTACCCATTCCATAGAACATGGGTAATCTCAGTGTGTTATCTTGATTGGCCATCTTGGGTCCAAGTTTAGTTCCACTCTTTTGACTGTTATTTTCTGGATCCTTCCACACCACTATCTCTTAGGTTAAAGTATTGTTGACTTCACTTTCTCTTTCACTCATGTCGTCGCTTATTTTCTCTTCTTCTCTTTCTTTAGCTTCAACCTCTTCACTATATGTTGTGTGTTCTTGTTGATCAAAAATTTGCAAGGGAAGGAGATGAAACAAAGGGGGGGTAATACAGTTATCTACAGTCGCACAATACCATCCAAAATTATCAGTTCGTTTACCCCACCACTAGGGGAGTCTCAATATTCCTTCACATCTTGTGCATCCACATTTTGTGCCTTCTCCTCATGATCTAAGTGTGCACCACCATTGTTTTCTCCTTCCTTTGGGTCGATACGTGCACTACCACCGCATGATTTATCTCTCGAACCGATCTACGCACCGCCACTTTGCGAAGAGTTGGTTTCTTCACTCAGCACATGACTTCTTCGTACACTTCTCACTCGGTCACTTGGTGTATCTCCACTACACCGAGAGCCAAAATCTCATCAGATTGGAGCCCCACCATACTGCGTGACAACCTCTCTTCGTGTCAGTGCATAACTGTGTGATGCTTCCTCTTTCGATTCCATTGGTGCACTACAAATTTGCACCGGTGCACCACACATGTGTGCTCTTCCTCTTCTCAAGTTTGGGACATACTGCAATAGCCAAAGGGTACATGCTTCGTCACCTAGGCCCTCACTACCACTATTTTCATTACTCGTATCTTCAATTTCAAGCCTCTTTGCAGGCTTGTCCTCACCTGTGCTCCACTCTAGCACAACATCCTCTCCCACACCACTACCTAGTGTGAGCTTCCTCTTCATTCTGGGCCCGACACCTCACTTTGCACCCTCGACTAACTCTTCTCTATTCTTTCACTAAACTCTCTCCTTCAGCTCAACTCTTCTTGCGTATATTTCAGATATTTTTCTCCTCTTCTCTTCTGGGTCCATTTCAGTCCTCACATCGTATCAACAACATACTGGATCCTCCTCATTGGATCCATACTCTAGGCTCTCTTTCCCCCACCTTTTCCAGAAGCCCCCTAGCATGAGGGGGTCTACTGATCCATCCTATTAGGCTCCATGAAAGTCATTCTTTTTTCTATAAATAACATCTTGATCGAAAGGGTGATCTCTTCTAACATCCACTTTCTAGTACCTTCTTCAAACTTTCCTTCATCCTCACTGAAAGAATCACTATATTCTATAAAAAAACCCAACAATATATCCTTCCTTTACTTGGGAAAACCATAAATCAATGGTTGAAGTCCACTTGTTATCCAATTCCTTTAAACTATCAAGCTTGGCTTGATCCCATACCTGGCAATTCTATGAAAAAGAGTTCATGTAGATTAGAGTAAATATATCTACCTTGTGATTCTTTCATGTTCACCAACAATCCTTTCGTCTCCCTAGAAAAAACTCATCCTCCTTCACTTCTATCTAATCTTAAATATATTCCTATGGACGCCACCACATTTCTCTTTTCCTCCATCAATCTCAACAAGACTTCAAGTCCCAACAATAAAACCATTTGTTGGGCTTCACTATGAAGTGTCATTGTTTCAGTACATGTGTGCATGCTCACTAACCTTCGTAACAGTGGGGGACTTTAAGACCTAGGGTTCATCCTAAGCATGTCTAACAAAAACCCCTAAGCACCGACATATCAGTCCTCGGTTGAGGCCAAGGAAGGTCTCACTCGAGATGCAAAGATGATCACAGAGACCATAAGGTCTTGTGTCGGGGATGGAGGATCAAACATAACTAAAAGAATTGCAAATGACATCCATGTAGCTTATATCTAATAATCTAACAAGGACTAAGAAGTAAAACAATACATGCGCAAGTGTTACTCATTCATAACAAAGACATAATAGAACAAAAATGCCATATCTTTATTATTGAACGTATTCCATCATATTAGGGATATACATGGTGTTGAATAACTGACTTGCACAACTTAAAACTTCACCTTATTACTATAGAAATAGTGGGAATACAACAATATGCACCTTGCACAAAGCTTTAATATTCAGACATAAACAAGACAACAAAGACTTCTCCATACAACATAGGATTGTTGTAGACTACTCAGAGCTCTGGGACCGATGCCTTCCAAAATTAACTTGCTTCCTTTTTTAGATGAGAGCTATCTTCTATATCTTATTATGGTTGGGAGAATTCTCCTTCAGGGTTCTTCTCCACTCATTTGTATGATCTAAAAACCTCGCACACTTTTAGTGATTTCAAGGGCTCCACGTGATTTCTTTGCATCGGGGGAAATATTAACCTCCCTGGCCAACTCAGCTTAAATGGGTATTTAAAAAGAAGTTGAATGCAGAAGGAAAAGTGGAGAAATACAAAGCTCGATTAGTATCAAAGGGTTATTCCCAAGTTGAGGGAATTGATTTTGGTGAGATTTCTTCTCCTGTTTCCAAGTTAACTTCTATAATATTTCTATTATTTGTTTTTGTTGCATTTGACTTTGAAGTAGAAAAAATGTATGTGAATACATCATTCCTACATGGGGATATAGAATATGAAATCTATATGAAGCAACGAGAAGGATTTGTTGTGAAGGGAAAGAAGGAGTTGGTATGCAAGCTGAAAAAGTCCCTGTATGGTTTAAAACAATCACCAAGGACATGGTATCAAAAATTTGATACTTATATACTAGGACTTGGCTTCACAAGAAGAAAAGAGGATCATTGCGTGTATTTTAAATTAATTGGTGATCATTTTATTTATTTGGTCTTGTATGTGGATGACATGTTGATGATAGGAAACAACAAGGAGATTATCTAGGATGTGAAAACTCATTTGTCCTCTAAATTTGACATGAAGGATATCGGTGCTTCAAATTTCATTTTGGGTATGGAAATTAAAAGAGATTGGAAAAAGAGGAAAATTTGTTTAAATCAGAGAAAATATGTTGAGACAATATTGCATAGGTTTAATATGAAGGAATGTAAACTGGTCAAGGTCCCTGTTCCTTTTAGTGTAAATTTATATGTGGATCAGTGTCCCAAGACACAGGAAGAGGAGGAGGACATGTCTCGTGTTCCATATGTGAGTGAAATTGGAAGTTTGATGTATGCAATGGTCTGTACTAGATTGGAAATTGCACATGTAATGGGAGTTTTGAGAAGGTATATGTCAAAACCAAGGAAGGAGCATTTGACAAAAATAAAAAGGGTTTTTAGGTATTTGCATGGCATTGTTGGCTATGGAATGTGATACCAAGGAAGACCAGGATTGGATAGAGTGTTGGACATACATGGATTTGTGGATGTAGACTAGACTGGATATCTGGATCATAGGATATCTACAGGCGAGTATGTGTTTAAATTGTTTGGAGGAGAAATTAGTTGGATGCGAAAAACACGGTTTGTAGTTGAATACATGGTAGCCACTCATGCAAATAAGGAAGAAGTATGTTTACAAATATTATGTTCAGGTATTGGGTCAGTACATCAAGCTGTAAGGATAGATTGTGACAGTTGGAGTGCAATTTTTCTGGTGAAGAACTTGGCTTATCATTCAAAGACAAAGCATATTGATATTCAATATCACTTTGTGAGAGACATGGTTGAAGAAAATAAAGTGTGTTGGCACATGGGCAGACCCAGGGTTCAGTTCTAATAGCGCACCAACAAGCCCTAACTACTAGCCCTTTCGGCAACAACTGCAAAGAAGATGAAGTCTCACCTGATGTAGCTATAGGGGTTTGCAGGACACAAGCGTCTACAACCAGAGGGAATGCAAAGTGGATCCAGGGCAACAACCTCACACAGATCTCGTTGTTCTTTATATTTCTTAAGCCTATTTCACAAACTGTATCTCAGATCTAACACAATATTACATTAACATTATATCAAAGATCAGAATAACACAACATCAATCACACACAACAACAGGATATACGTGGTTCACCCTCTCCCTAGGGCTACATCCACATAACTGTGCTTTATAATATATTAGATGAAAGCATACAATTCTATCTGCACTCTAATCTTGTAGATATCTCTTTCTTTCCCTTCCTCTCTCCCCTCCTTGTGCACCCATCTACAGGGTTGATCTTTGCACACACCTGAAGATATTTACAACACAAAATTCTCTCACCACACAATACTTCTCTCTCGAAAATAACAATAATTACTCATCATACATAATATCTAACCCATCACAGGTCCTCTTGACCTTTATTTATACATTACAATGACTCTCGGACAACCTTAGGCCGAAACCTAGGTGTCAAAACCCTAAATACCAAAAACCTAGGTGTCTAAAACCCTAGTCCAACTTGACCCACGTTTTTAGGGCTTCGCCAACACGTCTTTCCTTTTTTCTTGCGAGGTGCTCCAAAGAATCCATTGGTTGATTTTTCCGCTTGCTGAGTCTTCCACGATCCATCTTACTTGTTGATCTGTCTTCCTCGATCTCCCCGTCCAACGACTTGTTTTCTCTTACTTCGCTTCATCTTTTCTACTCTTTTGGCCACTTCGACCCAATCTCAGTCAACTTGTCTTCCGCACAGTTTGCACTTCGTGCTTCTTTCCTTAATATTTGTAACCTCCCATAACCAAGGGCCAACACTCACATGTGACTCATCCCAAGGCACTTTAGGTCTGAACCTTTTGTTTTTCTTCTTCTTCGGACTGTGTGGGAAACCTGTGCTTTCAGCTCTGTCCCACCCTTATTTCCTTGTGAAGATTGTCTTTTATGTGTCTAGTACCCAGTTTCAACTGCATCTGGTACATAGACCTATTTTCTCATGCTTCTACTAAGAGCTGCGAGGCAACTGGTTGTCATAGTACAATTTCAAACGACTCCCATTTACCAAACCTTCCTTCCATTCTCCATTGAAAGTTTTCAACTGCACAGCTCCTCCTTCTGTAACATAAACAACCTCATATGGCCCAATTCAATGTGTTATGAACTTCCCTGGATGCTTCATGAACTTCTTGTCATATACCAATACCAGATCTCCTTGCTTGAAGGCTTTCTTCTTGATGTGCCTATCATGATAGGCCTTTTCTCGTTTCTTTTGTACCTGTTGATGGAATCCTGCAATAAATCGATCTTCTTCTAGTTCTACCAATTGTGCAAGCCTCTCTTGAACAACGCCAGTGTCATCCATATCTGTGAATGTTGCAATTCTGAGACTAGGAACCAAGTATTCCATAGGGACAATTTCTTCTAGGCCATACACCAAATTGAAGGGAGTCTATATTGTTATCTTCTTGCAAGTATTTATATAGGCCCATAACACTGTTGGTACTCTCAAATCCTAGTCATCCTTGTTCGCACTACAAATCTTCGTCAGCACTATCTCCAAGATCTTATTGAAAGCTTCGATCGTCCCATTTTCTTGTGTATGGTAAGGAGTACTCTTTTGATGGCGAACTTCAAATTCCTGATTCATAGCTTCAATAATATTATTAATAAAATGTGTGCCTTGATTTCTCATCAGGGTCTTTGGGCATCCAAACCTAAGTATGATATCCTCAAATATAAATCGTACAGTTGTAGTTGCACTACAGTCCTTAATTTATCTTGCTTCTACCCATCTTGTTAGATACTCTGTCACAGTGATGATGTACCTAGCTCCTGTGCACTTCCCTGGTGGGTTTATAGGTCCCACAAAATCAATTGCCCATTTCTCAAATGCTTGCAAAGTCATGTATGGTGCTAAAGGAATCTCATCTCTTCGGGAGGGCTTCCCAAGTCTTTGGCATACATCATAGGCTTTATAGTATTCCTTGGCATATTTATGTAAAGTAGGCCACCAGAGGCCAGCTCTAAGAACCTTATGCGTTTTTTCTTTCCCTGTGTAGTGTCCTCCTGCGATGCCTTCATGTGCTTCTACTAAAATCAATGTTCTTTCTGCCTCCATAACACATCTTCTTAGGATTTCATCAGGTCCCATCTTGTATAGTTGTCCAGCTATAAGTGAAAAATCAGGAGCATGTACTACCAAATGTTTCTTCTGGATGATTGTATATTCACTAGGTGCCATTCCTGTTGATAGGAATTGGATGATCTTGGGGAAGTGATCATCAACCCTTCTAATGGCCAACAACTGTGCATTTGGTAGTGTATCCTCCAAACTAGTAGTTTCCTCTCCATGCTCTAACCTAGACAAATGGTCAAGTCCCTTTTTCATTCTCCTTGGCTTGACCACAATCTCAAAATCATATTCCTGGAATAACATTAGCCATCTACATATTATTCCCCCCAACACTGGCTTGTTGACTAGGTATTTCAATGTGGAGTGATCAGTGAACATCTTAAAGTGGCCTCCCAACAAGTAGTGATGAAACTTTTGCAATGCATACACCATGGCTAAACCTTCTCTCTCAGTGGTGGTGTAGTTTATCTCAGTTGTTGAGAGCTTCCTGCTAGCAAAGGCTAACGGGTGGTCAATATCTCTTGCTTCTGGTTGTGCTAACACTACTCCTAGTGCAATAGAAGATGCATCGACATGCACATGAAATTACTTGCTCTAATCTGGGAAAACCAGAATAGGCGCAGTAACCATTTTCTGTTTCATTGTGTCGAAGCTCTACTAACATTATTTTGTCCATTGAAACTGGAAATCTTTCTTCAGAAGCTTCTCCATGGGTGCTATAATCTTTGCATAGCCCTTAATGAACTTCATGTAGTATCTAGTATGTCCCAGTGCAGTGCAAAACTGTCTAACTGAAGTAGGAGGGGGTATATCAACAATAATGGCAATCTTGGATGGATCTACCAGCAACCCCTGCTTACACACAATATGGCCCAGCAACACTCCAAAGGGTGAAAATAAGATGCACTTCTTCAGATTCAGCGCAATCTGACATATCCTGCACTTATCCAACTTTAGTCTTAAACATGCAATATGATTTTGTAATAAGCTAAAAACAGTCCAATCATCAAAATATGCTTCCAAACATTTATGTAAAAACTCTTTGAATGCTTCGACCACCACCCTGGAAAATATAATTGGTGCATTCTTCAATTTGGATTGGTGCCTTATATTTCAAGTACCACATCAGGGCCCGATCCTTGAACATAGTCTCTAGTTGCGTGATCTTATCCACCTCATCTGTAACTCTCTTTACAGACCATATTACCTCGCAGGTGAACCAATGTTTCTCGACATCATCCTTACCCATTCCATAGAAAATGAGTAATATCAGTGTACTATCTTGATTGGCCATCTTGGGTCCAAGTTTAGTTCCACTCTTTTGACTGCTATTGTCTGGATCCTTCCAAACCATTATCGCTTAGGGTAAATTATTATTGACTTCACATTCTCCTTCACTCATGTCATCACTTATTTTCTCTTCTTCTCCTTATTTAGCTTCAACCTCTTCACTATATGTTGTGTGTTCTTGTTGATAAAAAATGTGCAAGGGAAGGGGATGAAACAAAGGGGGGGTAATACAGTTATCTACAGTTGCACAAGACCATCCAAAATTATCAGTTCGTCTACCCCACCACGAGGGCAATCTCAATATTCTTTCACATCTTATACATCCACATTTTGTTCCTTCTCCTCATGATCTAAGTGTGCACCACCATTGTTTGCTCCTACCTTTGGGTCAATACGTGCACTACCACCACATGATTTATCTCTCGGACTAATATGCGCACTGCCACCTTGTAAAGAGTCGGTTTCTTCACTCATCACATGACTTCTTTGTACACTTCTCACTAGGTTGCTCGGTGTATCGCCACTACACTGAGAGCCAAAATCTCATCGGATTGGAGCCCCACCATACTATGTGACAACCTCTCTTCGTGTCATTCCATAACCGTGTGACACTTCCTCTTTCGAGTCCATTGGTGCACTACAAATTTGCACCAGTGCACCACACATGTGCGCTCTTCCTCTTCTCAAGTTTGGGACATACCGCAATAGCCAAAGGGTACATGCTTCATCACCTAAGCCCTCACTACCACTATTGTCATTACTCGTATCTTCAATTCCAAGCCTCTTTGCAGGCTTTTCCTCACCTGTGATCCACTCTAGCACAACATCCTCTCCCACACCACTACCTAGTGTGAGTTTCCTCTTCATTATGGGCCCGACACCTCACTGTGCACCCTCGACTAACTCTTCTCTATTCTTTCACTAAACTCTCTCCTTCATCTCAACTCTTCTTCCGTATATTTTAGATATTTTTCTCCTCTGCTCTTCTGGGTCCATTTCAGTCCTCACCTCATATCAACAATATACTCGATCCTCCTCATTGGATCCATACTCTAGTCTCTCTTTCCCCCACCTTTTCTAGAAATCCCCAACACGAGGGGGTTTGCTCATCCATCCTATTAGGTTCCATGTGGGTCATTCTTTTTTCTATAAATAACATCTTGATCGAAAGGGTGATCTCTTCTAACATCCACTTTTTGGGACCTTCTTCAAACTTTCTTTCATCCTCACTAAAAGAATCACTATATTCTATAAAAAGCCCAACAATATATCCTTCCTTTACCCGGGAAAACCAGAAATCAATGGTTGAAGTCCACTTGTTATCCAATTCCTTTAAACTATCAAGCTTGGCTTGATCCCATACATGGAAATTCTGTGAAAAAGAGTTCATGTAGATTAGAGTAAATATATCTACCTTGTGATTCTTTCATTTTCACCAACAATCCTTTTGTCTCCCTAGAAAAAACTCGTCCTCCTTCACTTCTATCTAATCTTAAATATCTTCCTATGAACGCCACCACATTTCTCTTTTCCTCCATCAATCTCAATAAGACTTCAAGTCCCAGCAATAGAACCATTTGTTGGGCTTCACTATGAAGTGTTGTTGTTTTAGTACATGTGTGCATGCTCACTAACCTTCGTAATAGTGGGGGACTTTAAGACCCAGGGTTCATCCTAAGCATGTCTAAAAAAAAAACCTAAGCACTGACATATCAATCCTCGGTCGAGGCCGAGGAATGTCTCACTCGAGATGCAAAGATGATCACAGAGACCATAAGGTCTTGTGTCAGGGATGGGGGATCAAACATAACTAAAAGAATTGCAAATGGCATCCATGTAACTTATATCTAATAATCCAACAAGGACTAAGAAGTAAAAAAATACATGTGCAAGTGTTACTCATTCATAACAAAGACATTATAGAACAAAACTTCCATATCTTTATTATTGAATGTATTCCATCATATTAGGGATATACATGGTGTTGAATAATTGAGTTGTGCAACTTAAAACTTCATCTCATTACTATAACAATAGTGGGAATACAACAATATGCACCTTGCAAAAAGATTTAATATTCAGACATAAACAAGACAATGAAGACTTCTCCATACAACATAGGATTGTTGTAGACTACTCATAGCTCTGGGACCGATGCCTTCCAAAATTAACCTGCTTATTTTTTTAGCTGAGAGCTCTCTTTTATATCTTATTATGTTGGGGAGCATTATCCTTCAGGGTTCTTCTCCACTCGTTTGTATGATCTAACAACCTCGCACACTTTTAGTGATTTCCAGGGCTCCATATGATTTCTTTGCATCGGGGGAAATCTTAACCTCCCTAGCCAACTCAACTTAAATGGGTATTTAAAAATAAGCTAGTTGAATGCAGAAGGAAAAGTGGAGAAATACAAAGCTCGATTAGTATCAAAGGGTTATTCCCAAGTTAACTTCTATAATATTTCTATTATCTGTTGTTGTTGCATTTTATTTTGAAGTAGAACAAATGTATCTGAAGACATCATTCCTACATGGGGATCTAGAAGATGAAATCTTTATGAAGCAATGAGAAGGATTTGTTGTGAAGGGAAAGAAGGAGTTGGTACACAAGCTGAAAAAGTCCCTGTATGGTTTAAGACAATCACCAAGGATGTGGTATCAAAAATTTGATACTTATATGCTGGGACTTGGCTTCACAGGAAGCAAAGAGGATCATTGTGTGTATTTTAAATTAATTGGTGATCATTTGATTTATTTGGTCTTGTATGTGGATGACATGTTGATGATAGGAAACAACAAGGAGATTATCTAGAATGTGAAAACTCATTTGTCCTCTAAATTTGACATGAAGGATATCGGTGCTTCAAATTTCATTTTGGGTATGGAAATTAAAAGAGATTGGAAAAAGAGGAAACTTTGTTTAAATTAGAGAAAATATGTTGAGACAATATTGCATAGGTTTAATATGAAGGAATGTAAACTGGTCAAGGTCCCTGTTCCTTTTGGTGTAAATTTATATGTGGATCAGTGTCCCAAGACACAAGAAGAGGAGGAGGATATGTCTCGTGTTCCATATGTCAGTGAAGTTGGCAGTTTGATGTATGCAATGGTCTATACTAGATTGGAAATTGCACATGTAGTGGGAGTTTTGAGAAGGTATATGTCAAAACCAAGGAAGGAGCATTTGACAAAAATAAAAAGGGTTTTTAGGTATTTGTGTGGCATTGCTAGCTATGGAATGTGATACCAAGGAAGACCAGGATTGAATAGAGTGTTGGACATACATGGCTTTGTGGATGTAGACTAGGCTGGAGATCTGGATCATTGGAGATCTATAGGGGAGTATGTGTTTAAATTGTTTGGATGAGAAATCAGTTGGATGAAAAAAACACGATTTGTAGTGGCACTTTCAAATACATAAGTTGAATACATGGTAGCCACTCATGCAAGTAAGGAAGAAGTATGGTTACAAATATTATGTTCAGGTATTGGGTTAGTACATCATGCTGTAAGGATAGATTGTGACAGTTAGAGTGCAATTTTTCTGGCGAAGAACTCGGCTTATCATTCAAAGACAAAGCATATTGATATTCAATATCGCTTTGTGAGAGACATGGTTGAAGAAAAGAAAGTGTGTTGGCACATGGGTAGACCCAGGGTTTAGTTCTAACAATGCACCAACAAGCCCTAACTACTGGCCCTTTCGACAACACCTGTAAAGCAGATGAAGTCTCACCCGATCTAGCTATAGGGGTTTGTAGGACACAAGTGTCTACAACCAGAGGGAATGCAAAGTGGATCCAGGGCAACAACCTCACACAGATCTAGTTGTTCTTTATCTTTCTTAATCCTATTATGTGAACTATATCTCAGATCTAACACAATATTGCATTTACATTATATCAGAGATTAGAAGAACACAACATCAATCACACACAACAACAGGATATACATGGTTCACCCTCTCCCTAGGGCTACGTCCACATAACTCTGCTTTATAATATATTAGATGAAAGCATACAATTCTATCTGTACTCTTATATTACATATCTCTCTTTATTTCTCTTCCTCTCTCCCCTCCCTACGCACCCAACTATAGGGTTGATCTTTGCACACACCTAAAGATATTTACAACACAGACTTCTCTCACCACACAATACTTCTCTCTCGACAATAACAACAATTACTCATCATACATAATATCTAACCCATCCCAGGTCCTCTTGACCTTTATTTATACATTACAATGACTCTCAAATAACCTTAGGCCGAAACATAGGTGTCAAAACCCTAAATACCAAAAACCTAGGTGTATAAAACCCTAGTCCAACTTAACCCACGTTTTTAGGGATTCGTCAGTCTGTCTTTCTTTCTTTCTTGCGTGGTGCTCCAAAGAATCCATTGGTGGATTTTTCTGCTTGTTGAGTCGTCCACAATCCATCTTTCTTGTTGATTTGTCTTCCTCGATCTCCCCGTCCAATGACTTGTTTTCTCTTACTTCGCTTCATCTTTTCTACTCTTTTGGCCACTTCAACCCAATCTCAGTCAACTTGTCTTCCGCACAGTTTTCACTTCGTGATTATTTCCTTAATATTCACAACCTCCCATAACCAAGGGCCAATAGGCCCCAAACACTCACATGTGACTCTTCCCAAGGCACTTCAGGTTTGAACCTTCTATTTTTCTTCTTCTTTGAACTACGCGGGGAAACCTATGCTTTATGCTCTATCCCACCCTTCTTTCCTTGTGAAGACTGCATTTTCTGTGTCTGGTACCTAGTTTCAACTGCACCTGGTACATAGACATGTTTTCTCATGCTTCTTCTAAGAGCTACGAGGCAGTTGGTTTTCATAGTACAATTTCAACCGGCTCCCATTTACCAAACCTTCCTTCCATTTTCCTTTAAAAGATTTCAACTGCGCAGCTCCTCCTTTTGTAATGTAAACAACCTCATATGGCCCAAGTCAATGTGTTTTGAACTTCCATGGATGCTTCATGAACTTGTTTCCATATACCAATATCGGATCTCCTTGCTTGAAGGATTTCTTCTTGATTTGCCTATCATGATAGGCCTTTTCTCGTTCCTTTTGTATTTGTTGATGGAATCCTGCAATAAATTGATCTTCTTCTAGTTCTACCAACTATGCAAGCCTCTCTTGAATAACACCAGTGTCATCCATATATGTGAATGTTGCAATTCTGAGACTAGGAACCAAGTATTCCATAGGGACAATTGCTTCTAGGCCATACACCAAATTGAAGGGAGTCTGCATTGTTAGCTTCTTGCAAGTATTTATATAGGCCCATAAGACTACTGGTACTCTCAAATCCTAGTCATCCTTGTTCAAACTACAAATCTTCGTCAACACTATCTCCAAGATCTTGTTGAAAGCTTCGACCGTCCCATTTTCTTGTGGATGGTAAGGAGTAATATTTTAATGGTGGACTTCAAATTCCTGAGTCATAGCTTCAATAATCTTATTAATAAAATGTGTGCCTTGATTACTCATTAGGGACTTTGAGCATTCAAACCTGGTTATGATATCCTCAAATATAAATCGTACAGCTATAGTTGCACTACAGTCCTTAATTGCTCTTTCTTCTGCCCATCCTGTCAGATACTCTATCACAGTGATGATGTATCTAGCTCCTGTGCACTTCCCTGGTGGGTTTATAGGTCCCACAAAATCAATTTCCCATTTCTCAAATGCCTGCAAAGTCAGCTATGGTACTAAAGGCATATCATATCTTCGGGAAGGCTTCCCAACTCTTTGACATACATTGTAGGATTTATAGTATTCCTTGGCACCTTTATGTAAAGTAGGCCACCAGAGGCTAGCTCTAAGAACCTTCTGCATTTTTTCTTTCCCTTTGTAGTGTCCTCCTACGATGCCTTCATGTGATTCTACTAAAATCAATGGTTTTTCTGCCTCCATAACGCATCTCCTCAGGATCTCATCAGGTCCCATCTTGTATAGTTGTCCAGCTATAAGTGAAAAATCAGGAGTGTGTACTACCAGACGTTTCTTCTGGTTGATTGTATATTCACTAGGTGCCATTCCTATTGACAGGAACTGGACGATCTCGAGGAAGTGATCATCAACCCTTCTAATGGCCAAAAACTATGCATTTGGTAGTGTATCCTTCAAACTAGTAGTTTCCTCTCCATGCTCTAACCTAGACAAATGGTCAGGTCCCTTGTTCATTCTCCCTGGCTTGACCACAATATCAAAATCATATTCCTAGAATAACAGTAGCCATTTTCATATTATTCCCCCCAACACCGGCTTGTTGACTAGGTATTTCAACGTGGAGTGATCAGTGAACATCTTAAAGTGGTCTCCCAACAAGTAGTGATGAAACTTTTGCAATGCATACACCATGGCTAAACCTTCTCTGTCAATGGTTGTGTAGTTTATCTCAGCTGTTGAGAGCTTCCTGCTAGAAAAGGATAAAAAGTGGTCAATATCTCTTGCTCCTGGTTGTGCTAACATTGCTCCTAGTGAAATAGAAGATGCATCGACATGCACATGAAATTCCTTGCTCCAATATGGGAAAACCAGAATAGGCGCGGTAACCATTTTCCGTTTCAGTGTGTCGAAGCTCTATTGGAATTATTTTATCCATTGAAACAAACAATCTTTCTTCAGAAGCTTCTCCATGGGTGTTATAATCTGTGCATAGCCCTTAATGAACTTCCTATAGTATCAAGTATGTCTTAGCACAGTGCACAACTGTCTAACTGAAGTAGGAGGGGGTATATCAACAATAATGGCAATCTTGGACAGATCTACCAGCAACCCCTGCTTACACACAATATGGCCTAGCAACACTCCAAAGGGTGAAAATAAGATGCACTTCTTCAAATTCAGTGCAATCTGACATATCCTGAACTTATCCAACATTAGTCTTAAACATTCAATATGATTTTGTAATAAGCTAAAAACAGTCCAATCATCAAAACATGCTTCCAAAAATTTATGTAAAAACTCCTTGAATGCTTTGACCACCACCCTGGAAAATATGGCTGGTGCATTCTTCAATCCGAAAGGCATCACTGTATACTGGTAGGAACCCCATTATGTTACAAATATGGTCTTATGGTGATCTTCCTTGGCAATCTTGATCTGGTGATAACCTAAAAATCCATCTGTAAAGGAATATACCCCATGTCCTCCTACATTATCTAACACTTCATCTGTGAAGGGTGTAGGGAATGGGTCATGAAAACAGACATCATTCAGCTTTATGAGATCCACATAGATCCTGATCTCTCCTGTCTTCTTATATTGTACCACCATAGGACTAATCCATTATTACTCTTCCATAGGTTCTATGATTCCTTCTTCCAGCATTCTTTCTAATTCAATATTCACGTTCTCCTTATATCTGGGATTCAATCTGTAGGACCTCTGCTTAATTGGCATTGCATCTGGTTTCAAGGGGATCTTCATCTCTCCCATGGGCCCTTTTATGCCCTTCATATGAGTGAAATTGGTTGGGAACAAGTCCTGATATTCATGCAGTAATTATGTTATCAATGGTGGCATCATCCCATTAATCTCCAACATTAGCAAGCTTAGGTGCTTGCTCTGATCCAATATTAACTTTGTTGATTTTGATCGGTTGTCCAATGAAAGTTAGTTCGACTCCTAGTCCTTCTACCTCTCTATGTCCTTCCATTTCTATGATTTTTACATTCTTAGGATCCTCATCTTCATCGACATTGATATTGTAACATCCTTGCAGTTTTTGAAGAGGTGCAGTCCATTCATCCTCTTATTGCTCCATAGGGAGGCTACGTGCCTCCTCAAAGACTTTCTGTCTGACAACCTGTAAATCTTGATCTATTGAAGGGTATTGGATTTCAAATGAAAAAGTAGCTACAAATTTCTGAGTCATACCGTACCAATTCGAAGTGGTGAGGCGCAGTTCTGCTTGAAGATACCAATTGATAAGCATTGTGTCCATATTATTGATGAACTTATGCACCCACTGCTCTTGAGGAATGCTGCTCCAGGCCTCCTCACAACCTCGCACATGGTCCTTCAGACAGCTTTGACCTATGTATCTAACTTTGCATCCTTCAATGTTGTCTGAAAAATGCGCTATCATCAAAGTGCGACGTTGCATCCAGTCCGCGATGTTATTTTTATGTGTCCCCCACCATCTTGTTGGAGTAGCTTTCAAAGCCTTAGCTAGTGCCAACAATATTTGTTGTACTAGTACAACTTCTTCAAATTCCAGTTGATTTAAACCATAAAATGTGGGCAAGTTACTTACTTCTGTTGCAATTCAGTGAACTTCCCTCATCAATCTGGCACATCTTCACACATAAACTTCATACATTTTGTTCTTTCAGTTCTCCAGTGCTTCTTTAGAGTCCGATGAACATCCGTTGTCACTTCGCCAGCTTAAATTCCCATCTGTTGTAGGGTTAATTAAATATTGTTGTCTCGCTGTCAATTTATATATATTCTCTAGCTCATATGTGCGGTCTTCCTCTCTGATGGGTTCTGCCATTCTTCTTTTTTTGAAGTCAACAACAATGGAATTGTTGAAGGCCCAAACAATTCCTAATAGCGCAGGATAAGGATAGCTATCATCAACTATCTCAATCACCTCGAAGTCCACAAATGTTCTTACCCCGTCGATGTCCACAGGGACATGCTCCAGCTTACCAAAGGGGCTTACTGCCTGTTTATTAGCCATCCTAAGCCTGATAGGGGATTATATCAACTTAGGTTTTGCCATCAGTGCCCAGGTATTCTTCGTCGTAACATTGACCTCCAACCCTAAGTCGAGGACCACATAATCTATATCATAATCTCCAATTTGAGCATTAAGGTGTAGTTCCTTATTTGTCCTTCTCTTTCTGGATAGTTGATGTACTGCTTTATTCAGTAGAGGATCTACCCTTCCTATCTCATACTGTCTAATCAAATTCTATAGTTCTTGTATGGCTTTTTCATCCTTAATCAAATTAATGCAAGTACATAAGAATTCCACAAGTCTTCTGAACTCTTTTCCTTCTCCGGGTGAAGCAGACTGATCAAAGGCCGGGGGAATTCCACATTCTCTCACTTCTGGTTGTGCCTTTGATGAAGAAACCTGATCTCTTCCAAACTCTTTTTTTGCCTCTTCAGATGTCTGCTTCTCTTTCTTTGGATCAAACTCTCGTGTCTTCTCCTAGGCTCTTCTAACTCCTAATTCTTATGTAATCTTCCCTCGAGTCACCATGTCTTCTCCTGTAGCAGTGCCTCCTCTAGTGATAGTGACGACTCTAGGATACACTCTGCAAGGTTTTGTTTAGATTAGTTGTACTTGTTGGTTCCCTCCTCGTCTTTCCTGAAGTTTGGCTAATAGCGCAGGATAATATTCTATGACATGTTCAAATGAGTTGCAGTAACTGCAAGTGGTACAAGGGTTCTGACAGTCCCTTGCCAACTGACTTGGTTGTGTGCAGTTATAAAAAATGACCTGACCTCGACCTCGACACATGCCTCCTCCTCGTCCTCTTCCTCTGAATTTTCCATGAGGTTTGAAGTTTCCTCTTCCTGGGGAGTTAAACTGCGTAGTATTTCCTTCTTGTTTGTACTTCGCCTTGAATTCTATATGTATCTCTTGATCTTTCATGCAAGAGGTCATAAGCCCTACAATATTTCTCATCATTCCCCACAAATTTATAGAATGTGCAATAAAGGTTGGTAGGTGTCTGGACATATTTTTGCATGTAATAGCATTCTCCCAGGCGATGTCTATTTCTACATACCTCAAACCAAGGTAGGGTAACTTGCTTCAAAGGGCTCGAGGCTATTGAATCCAAGTACTCATGAAATAGAGGACATTTCTCCTTGCCATGGCCTTCTAATTTGCATATGATACACCAAATATCTTCTCTTTTATCTTTTCCCTTATCTTTCTTCATATCTTTGACCTACGGTGATAAGCTAGTTAGTTGACTCAAAATTTGACTCATACCTGAGCTGGACTCTCCCATAGGGGTTGATTCTAGTTTCATGGTGATATCCAGTGCCTCAGCTTGTGAAGCTATCTTCTGTTGCATCAGAGGGACTTTGATGTGTGGTAAGAGGGAAGCAATGAACCATTCTTTATTTTGTTTGTCTAGAATATGAAAACTCAAATGGTCTGTCAAGGTCTTAAATCTCTTATCAAACTCCCAAACAGGTTCAACTACTTTTTGTTTGATTTGTTTCAACTCTGTGATGCACTGCGACTCCAACTTGGGTTTCTTGAATTCTGCAATCAATGCAGTCTTGATCTTGTTCAGTGGTTTCGGCTAGACAACTCCTTGGATGAACTTCATGTACCAACTCAGCGCACGGTCTCTTAGGGTAGTACTAAGTTGAGCACTCTTAACAGCTTCATCGGTGACATTCTTAATACTCCATATATCTTCACATAAGAACCAATGTTGATCAGGATCTTCATATCCATCTCCCATAAAGGTGGGTAACCTCATCTCATCTACCATAGATCTTCCCAGGGTTCCCGACCGAGTATGCACTGAACCACTTGTACCAGTGCTCTGAGTGTTCTGATAACTTAGGTTACTATGGTTACTTAATTTTGTTAAAACAACAGGAGGTGTAATAATACTTACTTCAACAATTTGTGTCACCCTTGAAGTTTTTGACTCTTCTCAGCAAGGTTCTTCAGTCTTCCTTTCTTCTGCCCTAGCAGACTCTGAATGTTCCTCGTTTAATAGATCTTCTTCTTCTCCACTGTAAAACCCTTCTTTCTGTGATGGTGGTTCGGGATTCTTCTCAAACAAGTCTACCAGAGGAAATTCTCTAAAGGTTGTCCCATTACATGTGTGTCTGACCTCTGTGTCGTTATCGTTGTCTTAATTCTTGAACATTAGTTTTTTGAATCTGACCCACTACTTTATCTTTAAGATGTTCTTCTCATGCAATAGCATCTTGATCTTCAATTCAGGAAATGTAAAATTTTTCCTCTAGGTCCCTTAAAGAAATATCTCTCTGCTTGGTTATATGATTCTACTCTATCAATAGCAAACTCAGTGATATACCCCCCAATGGTACTATCAAACCAGTTATCTGCTGCTCTTGACATGGCGTTATCAACTCTTTTGACCTTCTTGATCAGCGTTAGCATCCAAACCACATGCGGTCTAAGTCTGATCTCGAACTAGGTATCTGCTAATCTGGCTAGCCACTCATTTAGCTCCTTATGAATTCCTCCAAAGAAAATCTCGTGTATATCAGTAAAGATATACCTTCCCAACCAAAATTTTGTAATAAGATTATGGTTCTTATTCTGATCTTCTGCAAAGTCCTTTTCTTGTTCTTCTATCCGCGTCTGAATATTTGTCTTCAATGTAAACCACTTTGGCATTCCCTCAAGAAGATCCTAGTCCTGGCAATGGAACCATTTGTTGGCACATGGGCAGACCCAGGGTTTAGTTCTAATAGCGCACCAACAAGCCCTAAATAATGGCCCTTTTGGAAACACCTACAAAGAAGATGAAGTGTCACTCGAGGTAGCTATAAGGGGTTGCAGGACACAGGTGTCTACAACCAAAGGGAATGCAAAGTGGATCCAGGGCAGCACCCTCACACAGATCTAGTTATTTTTATCTTTATTAAGCCTACTGCGCGAACTATATCTCATATCTAACACAATATTGCATTAACATTATATCATAGATCAGAATAACACAACATCAATCACACACAACAACAGGATATACGTGGTTCACCCTCTCCCTATGGCTACGTTCACAGAACTACGCTTTATAATATATTAGATGAAAGTATACAGTTCTATCTGCACTCTTAGCTTGCAGGTCTCTCTTTCTTTCTCTTCCTCTCTCCCCTCCTTGGGCACCCAGCTACAGGGTTGATCTTCAGACCTAGCTAAAGATCTTTACAACAGAGACTTCTCTCACCACACAATACTTCTCTCTCGGCAATAACAACGATTACTCATCATACATAATCTCTAACCCATCTCGGGTCCTCTTGACCTTTATTTATACATTACAATGACTCTCGGACAACCTTAGGTTGAAACCTAGGTGTCAAAACCCTAAATACTAAAATCTTAGGTGTCTAAAACCCTAGGCCAACTTGACCCACGTTTTGAGGGCTTCGCCAACCTGTCTTTCCTTCTTTTTGCAAGGTGCTCCAAAGAATCCATTGGTGGATTTTTCCACTTGTTGAGTCGTCCACGATCCATATTCCTTGTTGATATATCTTCCTTGATCTCCCCATACAA
>JZKD02S1619318.1:778185-797156 GCA_000966675.3 Picea glauca
CGCCAAAAGTCATGTGGGCCCCGTTTGGGTAAGTGAGTACATCAACTTCTCGGGGTCGTAACTTTTGCATACGATCTCCGTTTTAGGCGTGTGATAGCTCGTTGGAAAGGTATCGCCGAGGAGATTCATTTTGGGGGATAAATCATGCCTTTGGCTATCATTGAGAACCTCTATCTCGAAAAACCTTCATTTAGGACCTCAAAATGGCCCCGGAAGTTAAAACCTGCTAAAAATAGTAAATTGTCAAAATTGCCAGAAAACAGTTTTGAGCCAGTCGGAAAAGGTGGGTGGCCACCAATATCCACATGGATCAGTTGACCATATATTTCATCATCGTCTCTCGGTACAATCTTCTTTGTTGTTTGAATACTGGGATGGTGGCATATGACATATCCAACTGCAAAGTACCTTTCAACTTGGCCCCCCAAGACCTGGACAACAACATACCATATTTCGGGGGAATGCCTGCGACTACCACATCCATAACCATGCTTTTTTCTAGAATCTGAACTAGGGTGATACATAAGTCCTTGATCAACCTGATACATCTGAATTTGCTAGAATCAAACGAGTGTAAATCCTTGTAAGGTCTAGTGACCTCAAGTCCCAGTTTTTCCATCACCGCTTTAGTCATCAGGTTATGGGAAGCACATGAATCTAACATAGCATTGTGAAGAATCAGATCGTGTATATTAAGGCTGATGTAAAAAGGAGCGACAGCACCAGTGTCAATCTGACCATCAACTTCAGGGCCAAACAGGAGTTCAGGTTGATCATTGGTAAGATTTACCGTGTCGGAATGATTTTGTCGATCCAATGGTTAAGGCCTTCGTGCCTATATTAGGCTCAATGCTCAGCGCTTTCATCGCCTGAGATCGGTAGGCATTCTTACTCATCAACTCGGAAAGGGGAATGGGAATTTTCACTTTGGCTAATTCCCCTTAGAGGCTGAAAGGAGTAGGTGCTCTGCTTTGGCTCAGCAATTCTGATCTGTCCACCATAGTTTTTTGAGTAAAATTACTTGGTCGATTGGTCGATGAAACCTCATTCTGCGTTGATCTTTGTAAAATGGTAGGGTTTCTTTTGTTGGAGTTTCAGCATTACCTTTCTCAAGGATCTTCTTGGTAGAAGGCTCAGGAGATTTCTTGGTTTCGATTGTTTTCTTTGTTTCGGTTACCTTTTTGGGGGAATTTTCATCTATCTTTTTATTTCGCAAATTGTACTGCCTATGTACCTCCATAATGGCATTTTCAAATGCCTGTTGTTTGGTCTCTTTGGCTTCCTCACTCACCTCTATTTGAGAAAGAAGGAAAAGTTCTTGCTCTTCCTGAGTAAGGAAAATGGTTTCGTTATCGTGAATTCCCATGAGGTTTATGTGTGTGTCCTCTAATTTTGCAATTACCTCCTCACCTTCATCGGCATAATTTTCTTGTAGGGGTGGTATGATCTATTGATCAGGACCTCTCTGTTCTCTTTGATCTCCAGGATCCCTCTGCCTGATTTGAGGAGGATTTCTTCTAAAGTTAGGATTCTGAATTTGTGGAGCAGGTTGGTTTTCTCTAGGAGGATTTCTTTTGGTTACAGTAAGTCTCTCCATCATCCTCTCCACTGCTCTAGCTAAAGAATCTATCTTGGCATCAGAAGAAGATGTGGAAGGTTCCTCTTTAATCGTGACTATCCTTTCTGTCCTATTTCATGCCCTTTTAGCTAGCAGGTTGGCCTCTACACTTATTGCGCTTTTCTACATGTCCTCCAGGGTGGTGGAGTTTCTTTCCCTTAATTGATACAACATATCAGCGTCAAAAGCGTCATGGAATTTTATCAGTGCCAAACCTTGTGGGGGTTTAATATTAGTTGGAATCGCATTGTATAGATTGTTGAAGTGGGTGCATTAGTCTTGTATTGTCTCTCCTTGATTCCTTCTATTGTTTTCGTATTCTGACAATATGTGGAGAGGATTTTTATTTACCTCCCATCTATCCAGAAAACTTCTTTGAAATGTTGTAAGTTCAACCACTGAAGCAAAATGTAAGCCTTTATACAATTTCTTAATGTCCCCAGTCAAACTCTGCACAAAAAGTCTCATTTGAACGTTTGCTTCATCTGTTTCCTGCAAGTCAAAATAGTCATTCATTTTATCAACGTGTTGTTGTGCGTTCAAGGGCCCTATACCATCGAATTGTGGGAGTCTCGTTTGATAGTCCTAGGGAATGTGGTGTAAAGGTGCAACCAACACTATCTGGCCACCATGATAGGTGGAGGGGGTGGGACAGAAACCTGAATGATAGGTGGGGTGGTGGTAGGAAAAGAGGAGGATGAGGGACTAGCTGGCACAGAGTGAGCAAATTGAGGTTTTACAGTGGGAGATAGTATTTTAGAGGTCTGGGGTTGTAGGATGGTTGGATCTAAAACGATTTCAGTCACAAAGCTATCAGATTTCATTCTAAACAGGATTTTTTGAAAGATTGTGTCAAAGTCGAGATGTTGAAGGGAAACAAGTTCCTCTGGAAGAGAAGGGGACCTCTGAAGGGAACTATGGATCCCTGAACCTTTTGCAATGGTCTTCTTTCTGAGTAATTGTTCTGGATTATCAGTTGCTATCGCAGGTTCTGGGTCTGGGTGGGATCGAGTATAAACTCTTTTAAGAGCCATATTTTTTAATTTTTATATATTTTCTATTTTTATGAATCCGAAATTACTATGTACAAGCATTTAACAACCTCTAAACATTTTTTCTTTCTCAGATTTATAATTTTTCATAAACAAAATTTTCTTCTAGGGAAAAAGAAAACGTGGGGTTGAATGAATGTTCGGTCCCCAGTGGAGTCGCCACTATGTTAATGCTCTGTAAATTCCCAGAGTTTGTCAGAGAAGAAGAAATTTACTAGAGGTAACTTATCCAACCGCTTCGAAACTAGAATCTATCCCTACCAGTTTCAGAGAGAGATCTCTATGTATGATTTAGTTATGTTTTAACTTTGAGATATTAGGCTAGTTAAACAAAATAAGATTGAGTGGTTTGTTTTGTTTTTGTTAAGTTGGTTGAAAAGGTTTTTGCACCTCCGTTGGGCTATGGGGTTTGTATTATAAAGATATAAATCTAAACAGAAATTAAAAGATTCTTTTCACAGGGCAAGATAATGCATTCATTGGATTCTTTAGCAGTAAAGTGATGAATAGCAGAAAATATGAGAATATCAATTAAAGTAAAGAAGCATTTAAGAATTTCTTCACTGTAATATTAGAAAGATAAACATTTAGATCTTTCAAATCCGGAAACAGGGTATACAAAGATAAATCCTGCAACATGTGCTACTTTTAAAAGATTTAGATTAGAAAACAATATGACAACTGAGGGAGAAAACATTCAACATAGAAAGGAAAACATCACCAATGAATAACATACGAGAATCCTGTGAAACGTCTCTTTGTATTACTGGAAGATATCTTCATAAAAATTACAGTCTTTCTAGCTTACAGGGCGTAAAGATCAACCCTCAGTACTTCAAAGTTTTAAGTATTTATAATCAAAAATTACATATGATCCTGTCATTAAAGATCAGGACGTGGCAGTTCTAAATTTAGCTAACTAACTCAACAAGATACAAAAATTCAGGAATTGTCTGATGATGTGTTGAAAATTCATGCTGATTTCTGGGGTAAACCGTTGGAGAGTCCTCTGCATGACCTCATCTGATTGGATAGATGAATGGGCTTAGACACCTCATCTCCTACTCGAACAGATTGCATAAATCTTCTAATCGAAGGTTACTAGGAACGCTAACTTTGAGCAATCTTCTGTATACTTCATCCATCTCTGTATACTTGGCAAAAGTTGGCTTGATGATGAAAATGTATTGGATCTCGTGTTGTATGCTGATGTTTGACTGGAAAGCTTCTAAGAATGCCTTGCCTGTGATACTACCCTGTATTCCCGATAATTTTGAATTATCTTTAGCCACAGAGGCTAATTTTCTTTTTATAATCAGAAAGTGTCATTAACTTGTCATTTATGACCCTTAAGCCAGGGAGGCCTTTCTTCTGCAGAGCTTCAATGTTGCTGAAAAATCTTTGCACTCCTATGTCCATAGCTTGGACCTTTTCCTCCAGTTGTATCATCAATCCTCTCTTGGTCAGGACCCTCTTGACCTCAAGGATAGTTTATGTCCTATCTTCAATTTTCAAATCCTCTAACTCTTCTTTGGTTTTTGAATTCAGGAATTTAATAATCTCATTGGCTTCTGCGGACATCTCTCCCAATTCTCCTCTTATCTTTTCAATCGCCTGCTTGCTTCTTTGCACCAATTTGTTCTGATCGAACATGATTTGTACCATAGGCCATATTTCATTTATGGATTTGGTGATATCCATCCACACATTTTCCTTGACCTCAACAAGTGTTTTGCCTGCCACTGTTTGCTTTTAAAGTTGTTGCAATTCCTGTTTGAGCTTGTTTGATGTTTGTTTCTCCTTGGAGTAGTTGGCTTGGTAAGTAGACTTGAGTTCCTGAAGGTTCTCAACCTCCTTTTTAAGTATACTAATCTCTATCTCTTGCAAATTAATATCTTCCATGGATTTTTCCAGTTCTACTGTCTTTTCCAGAGCTGTCAGTGGAGTTATTGAGGGAATTTATGTTGCAGATGTTGTGCTTACTCCTGTGAGTGGAACTGTGCTCAATGGAATCACCTCCATGGGCTTTGATTGTTCCTTCTCTTTCAATAACCTTTCCAGTTTTTCTTCCATCTCTTTCAACTGTGCATTATGCTCCATAATCAACCTAAGCATCTCATCCTTTTCCCCTTCTGTCTTAGCTATCTCCTTTGCTTGTGCATCTTTCGTTGGTGGCAATTTCAACTGTTTCATCATAGATGTTATATCGTCATTTTCCTTTTTAAGCATCTCCTCCACTACTTTCACATTTGAGGGATCAGACCCGATCTTGAGGACCAACTCTTCCAATGTATTAATTTTGTTATCCTTTGCAAAGGATGATATCTTTTCTAATTTCAGTTGTGTCTGGACATTGCTCAGAGATACCTGTAATTTAGTGGCTGAAGTAGAAGCATTTTGCAACATGGAGAAAATCATTTCCCCAGTTTTCCTGTGCATATCCATTTGATCAGCAGGATGCACATCCCTAGTATGAAACTCGAATGTTGCCCTTTTGTAATCAGTGATGGCTTTTAGGTCCGGCACCTGTGCCTACAGAAAAGCTATGTTCATTCTACCCTTTTCTATATCGAATGCAGACAACAGTTTGTGCTGTGCAGTTGAAGTTTGTTTCCAAAATTGAGCATATGTAGTGTTGGTCAACATCTGATTTTTCTTTTTGATCGGGTCATACTTCTCAAAAATACTCAATTTTGGTCCTACTTTACCAGGTTGGTTGACTAGTGGAGTACTCGTGGGCTTCTTAGGAAAAACTGTAGACATGATTTTCTTACTTCTTGTGCTAAGAAGTGATGTATCGATCATCTTTCATGGTCTCAGTGGATTGGATTCCCTTTTCACCAGCCGTGTCAGGTGTGTGACTAGCTTTTGGCCTTTTGGTGTGTAATTGGAAATCTTCAGCCGAGACTTATGTGATGGAAGGTGAAGTATCCTTCCTGGATATTTTCTCTTTGGGAACCTGTGGTGTAGTCATCTGTGAGATGATGACTGAAGGGTCTTGTTGTTCTATATTGACTAGAGTGTTTGACTCCCATTTTGTTTGATTCATGAACTTCTCTATCTCAGGCTTGGGTGTATGAACATATGGGACATTTTTGTTTTTAATCCTTGTCTCAGAAATTATCCTGCATGGATCATAGTGCCAAATGAAACTAACAAAAAACTTTATTTATTTCAACAGTCTTTCTGCTTCCTCCCCGATGCCTCAGCTATTGCAGATGAAAGACCCTATTTTCCCTTTAATTCTAAACTGTTGTTTCCTCTTCAGAGACACATAATGTATGTCATCTGAGTTAATCATTTGCCATATATATTCCAGGGAAAATATCCCCATGGGTAGATACTTGGGCAATTTGTATGAAGCCAACTCGCATCCATATACTCTGATCTCGATGTCATTTTGGTAAAGATACCAATCTATAGTTTTTTCCAGGTCTAAGAGGTGTAAGATCCTCTAAATCTCCTCATTTATTCTCGGTTCAGGTCTGCCACTGAGCATTCTTACCACTAGATGGTAGAACTGCTTGATAAACTATTTGAAGCTTAATTCTGTAGAATTTTCTCTGAGTAGCGAAGTCCAAGATGTTACCGCTTGTGGCCTCCCATCCTTGTCCATCTTCTGCATTGAAAAGGAGAATTTGTCTGCCTAAAAGAAAGTGAACATGTAGGCCAATATTGAGGAATACCAGAACATGCCCTCTGTGGCCAAATTTGAAAACTGTTCATGAATATTGTTCGCCATGAAAGTGTTGTAATCGAACTGAGTGGTAGGTCTTTCTTCCGTGGAGAAAATTAACAAGAAACCCAATATGGGTTCGTCCACCCATTGGTCGGAAAAATACCCAAGCAGAGCACAGAGCGATGAGATGACTTGGTTTCCCTTTACTGAGAACAGGGAAGAAGGGTACAAGGGATTTGTCTTGGGGAACTGAGCACCCTGAGGGAGGAAACGCTTGAAAATCTGGGCTCTCTGAGGGAATGATAGTTTCTGGTACATCTCTGCGATGACTTTGATATTGAGAGGGGAGACGGATTTAGTTTTTGGTATGTGCAGCATCTGATCAATGGCCTCTGGTGTGATGAAGAACATGGTTTCTCTTGATGAAGATACTATAGCTCACTAGTCGGGGAGGTAATGAGTCTAGCGCTTGAGGGCAAACTCAGGGAAATGGTGGACCTGGGGGAAAAGATACAGAGGAAGGTTGGACTCCTAGAGCCCAATTTCATTGGTCTGATCTAAGAAAACCTCTTTGAGCCATGACTTCAAATCTGCGAAGTCAAATTCACACCTGGTGTCTACGATTAAATGATCTTTGTCGGCCAAATGGATCCTGTTGAGGTCGACAGGAGGTGAGAGGAAAGAATTTTCCTCGGCTTCTGTTTTCTTTGATTTTGGCGCCATCTCTGTGAAAATACCTGCAATTCAAACAAACATTAGTGGGGATGACAGTGGTTTTGGACGGTTGACTGAAACGGAGAGAAAACGGGGAAACTATGCTCTGGTGCGACGGGAAAAATATTCTCTCGGGAGACGACACAGTAAGTAATGGGAGAATGAAGGGAAAAGGTAGTTTTGAGCAAACGGATACATGTTGGGCATGGGGAATAGATCAACAATCTAACGGATAAGTTAGCCAGTAATAAATTTCTAACGGGTCCTTTGGAGCGTGAGATGGTAGGTAACAATGAATGACGAATACGACCGGGTGGCATGGCGGGTGTTGATTGGGGAGTGACCATGGTGAGAGGACTTGTAATGGGTGAACAGGGGGAATGGACTGACAGAGTTATGAGACGTGACCCTTAGGGGAAAAAGGTGGAAAATGATGTCATGGGGTGACGGGGGTATGTCAGAAAATGGTAAGCAGTGGGAGTCTGGACCAATGGATTCCTGCCACGTAGAGAAAAAAGGCCCACCAGAAAATCACTCCATTCCGGACCCCCCCCCCCACCGTTAAAAACAGACCGGTCGGGGGGGGTCCAAAAAGCACCATCAGTCGTCCATCGGTGCACCTGTTGTTGGACCATAGATCTGAGCATGATGTTTAACCAACATTCCATACCCCCCCCCCACCATTAAAAGTAGAACGGTCGGGGGTGTCCGAAATTCAATCTCAACCGTAGATCTATGCACTGACACCTCTGTTGTTCAGATGTGCACCTTCTTTATACATGATTCTGGACACCCCCCCCCTACCGTTAAAGGTAGAACGGTCGGGGGGGTCTGGAAAAGCTTGTCAACTGTAGATCTCAACGCCAACATCTCAGTCGTTCATCTATGCGTTGTCTTTACTCTATGAGCGCAAAGTCATATTTGCTCCAAAACTTAGGATAAGTGCATTATGTGGATTCGCCCAAGCTTTCTATGTTTTTATCACCATGGGGGTTAAACATCAAACCTTTAAAACATCAAAGATATGGTTCAATATCAATCATCATGCCTGTTTTATTGAAATAAAGCCAACTACCCTATGCTCTAACCTAATTACCTATGACATTTAGCCCAGATTAAACTGTTGGACTAAGAAATTACTCTATCCTAGGATTATYTGACCAAGATTAGGCAGTTTGGTCAAATTTATTCCCTAACTARCCTAATTCGCTTGGMTAAGWTTAAACAGTTTAGCCAAGCTTATTCACTACTCCTATCAACATCAATTTAAAAGGACTTGGCCMTGTTTAAACTGTATGGACCAAGTCAATGTTATTGCATGGGGCTTTATCCAATTTCTTTTATGCCCTCTTTTATTCTTTTTCTTTCTTTTCTTTTTCTTTTTTTTTTCTTCTTTTTCTTTTTCTTTTTGTTTTTCTTTTTATTTCTTTTGTTTTTCTTTTTTCTCAAATTATTTGCAGAATGAAAAATCATTTGGCAACCAAAACAATAAAAGGATAAAAATTTCCAGTCACCAATTTATCTTATAAATTATAGGGTTATAACAGGATCCATGATCCTTGACCTTTCATATACTGGAAAGGTTCTGAATCAGCCCTTCGGTTCCACTTGAAGGCTATAAATGGGCGATATCCGAGATATGGAAAAGATGAGAAGAATTCAACTTTGAGAGAAAAGTTACTCTGGAGAAATTATTGACTTCATATTGAGTATGCATCCCTGTCCTTTTAAGTCTGAACACATTGTTCATCCCCCAAGCTCTTTCCTACTTTATTGAGAACGTCATTGTCTCTCTTATATGAACTTACCTTTGGTGGAGGATTGAAGTGGTGGAGGCCCGACTGGAAGGGACGTAGTTTCTCGATTATAAACTGTGTCAGCATAGAAGTTTGCAATTCATTCACTTATGTTGGTTACATTTTAATAGAAATACTTTTTTCTCGTCCAATTAATATCTTGCAAATATTTGAATTGTTATTCCATGGGCATATTTGTTATGAATGTTGATGGATTATGTTATTGAATGTGCTAACTTTATATATTGTCACAATATGTTTTCATTTCTTGGTTGTTGAGGACAAGTTGCAGGTGTATTTCTTTGAGTCAAGTGCAATGGTGGACTTCATCGAACGTCTGGATGAGGTAGGCTCTTTATCTTGTCTCGTTAGAATATTTACTTATATAGCATATTTGATATTAGAGTTGATTTCTCCATTCATTTTTGTCTGTTGTGGTTTACCCCTAGCCATAGAGATATTTTCCTCAGTTAGATGAGGATGTTATTCATGTTGATGAGGGTGTTATTCATGTTGATTCATTTGTGGATGAACACGTTTTCCTTGTCTCGTCGTCATACCCCTGGTATGGATATATTGTTATTTATCTTCAAACTTTGAAGTTCCCTCAGCATCTCTTGTGAGATGACCGACAGCGTATACGATACCAAGCTAAGAATTACCTTAATATTGACAGAATTCTCTATCGTCGAGGAGTAGACAATATCTTGCGTTAGTGTTTAACTCACGAAGAAGTTGAGTCTATTCTAAACAACTATCATAGTGGGGCTTTTGGTGGCCATCTATCCGGGCTTGCAACAAACCAGAGCATTTTGCGAGCCGGTTATTTTTGGCCGTCTATTTTCAAATATTGCATCGAAATGGTTATGAAGTTTCACCCTTTCCAAGTGCTCACTAGGAAAATGCGCTCTCATCCAACTCCTCTCAATCCAGTCGTTATTGTCAGTCCCTTCACCAAGTGGGGGGTGGATTTTGTGGATTGCAACCCAACTTCAGCTGGGGGGCATCAACACATTATCGTGGTCGTATATTACTTTACTAAGTGGACTGAGGCCATGCCTACAATTAAATATGATGGTAATATTGTTGCCTTCTTCGTATTCAATCAAATTATAGCTAGGTTTGGAATCCCAAGTGAGATTTTCACTGATCATGGAAGTCATTTTCAGAATGAAATGATGGAATACTTAGCATAAAAACCGAGGTTTAAACATGGTCATTCTTCCCCTTAACACCCCCAGGAAAATGGACAAGTAGAGGTCGTAAACAAGTCTCTCAAGACCATTTTGCAGAAAACTGACAGTGAGAGAAAATCTGACTGGCATATCATGTTTTTTCCAGCACTTTGGGCATACCGAACCTCGGTTAAGACTCTTACGGTTTTTCTCCTTTCCAGTTAGTACACGGTGTGGAATCGATCTTACCTATTAAATGTGAAATCCCTTCTCTTATATTGGCAGTTGCGCTCCTACCTGACACTTCATATCTCTAACAACGCCTCGTACACCTAGAGAGTCTAGATGAGAAACGTCGAGATGCCTTCATGGCTATCGAAGTGAATAAAATATGTGTTAAGGTCCAATATGATAAGCTTGTCTATCCTCGGCAGTACATTGAGGGTGACGTGGTCCTTCTATACGATCAAGCCAAAGAACCACTAGGGGAAGGCAAGTTCAAACCCATGTGGCACGGTCCCTATATTGTGCGACATGTCTTAGAAAAAGGAGCCTATGAATTAGAAGATTATGAAGGGAACATGCTCATTGAGCCCGAGAATGGGCTCTATTTGAAAATATATTACGCTTCAGCCCTAAGCTTGGGCATAAATCTTTGTATACTGATGTATTTTAGTGTATATATCTTTTCAATTTTTTTTATATTCAACTTGCTTATCAAGTTTTCCCTTTGTTGGCATATGTCAACGGAGTCATTAGACTACTTAGGATTCACATACAGGGCTATTCGTCATACACAAAACTTGGCTTCCACCACTTAGGTTGTTTACTCACCCGAGGGTCTAATGGTGTCTTCAGGTGGTGTATTCCTAGCGCCATCCACGAATAATGTGGTCAATTATAGCATTGTTATAGAACTTTTACGCAATGCAATTTCACATGGTATTCACTCATTAGAAGTTCGTCTAGACTCCCAGTTAGTAGTATGTCAGTTGAACAATAGTTACCATGTGCAATACCCTACTTTGCTCTGACGATTCTTACGGGTACGACTTTTAGAATGACATTTTGATTTGATTAATTATCATCACATACGTAGAAGTTCTAATTATGTATCTGATGCATATCCAAATTTTGTTTTAGATTGGAATTTGTCACATAACTAAGAAGAGAAAACACTTTCATCAATGTACACATTATAACATAAATAAAGTCAAAGATCAATGTTTTTATATATATTTCATCTCTCAAAAATATATGATGTTATAGTACAAAATTGAGGCTCACACCCTCAAAATACATATACGAATGATCATACAATAATCACGACATCTACGCCTATGGTGCCGAATGAGCGTCATTATAACATACTATGGAATTTGTGAGATGTCGAAAGAGTTGTACCCAATCATAGGGCACCTCTACAACCTATTGTTGCATTGCCTCCGGTAGATCGTCCACCTAAACCATAGGAATCCTCTGCGTCAAACGGGACAGGTTTGCCTGCACATTTTGAAGCACTCTATCAGCGTCCCCTCTCGATGGCCCATCCCCCAGGTGCCTTCGTTGGTGTTGTGGAAGTTCGTCTGGTCGTCGTGGACTCACTTCTATTTCACACACATGTTTAGTTAGTACTTGACATCATCCAAAAATATTTTTGTTTTCTTATGCAAAAATACAAAAAATTGAAATATTCAAAAAACTTTGGCTTACCTATGTCTTCATAGGTGGAACCTGGTGGTAACGTCATGTCTGGATATCCTCTGAAGTCAATCCCTACGTAAGGGTAGTTCTCTAGAGACATCACCTATTGACTCCACCAGAAGAAAAACTCATTGTTGTAGGGTGTTGGCACCCTACCACCCCCCTATCGCCTCGTCACCTCGGTCCACCATGCTATGGATGGATCGTGAGGTCCATGCAGAACAATCTCAACTCTAGGGCCCAAGCCTGGAACCTGCTCGAAGACAAAACCACAAAGGATAGAAGTGAACCTGAAGTTCCTCTTTCTACCCAATTTGCAGTCTATCAGCTGGCTCTTCATGTTGTCCAGCAATGAGGTACACCAATCATAAATCATGGGTTGCAAGTAATCCATTGAATAGAACATAAGTGTCCTTGATTCCTGGCGCAAAGAGGTCGACCCTGTGATCTATGTCAGCACTAGGACAACAATATTGAGACTCATATTGTTGATCGCTCTGATTGGGAGTTGGATCCCTACCTTCTCGGTCCCTGGAATGTAATGAGTCGCTATGTAATCCTTTATGTTCATGCAACTCCCAGATCCTCGGGACTTGAGGTTGACCACCTCACCCCGGCGCGACAATCCCTTCAAGAAGTAGATGTCCTCAAATTCAATCCTCAATGGTTTTCCATCAAGGTTGAAGGTCTCAGTATCTAGATCCCAGTAGTTCACAAGTAGTTGAAGCAGTCTCACTTGAGCCCTCATACCTTTGAGAGCCCAAAAATTGTATAGCCCCCATATTTTTAAGTCCATTTGGGCCCCTAAATCTCTCTCCACTGCAGCATCCACCTCTTCATTCTCTCTTTCTCTCCACTCTGGCACCATCCTGCAAGATTCAAACCTTTTTTTGAGTTAGCAACATTTAAAAAACCTTATCCACAGACATGTATGGGAGCTACAATGTACAAAGTCACATATAGGGTTGCTTATACCCTGTTTGTTTTGCAAACATTCACGTATAGGTATGCATATACGCGACCCGATGATCTGTAGCCCGCTTACATCTTAGTTTCTAAGTTGTGCCCTAAAAAACTTAAAAAATGAGGCCTAATTATAAATTTTAATCCAATAGAAAGAAAGACGGGAGAAAGATGAATTACATGGTCCAGACGGTTGTCGATTTCGTCGCTCATATCTCCCATAATCAGTAGTTGAAATTATGAGGCAATTTGGGCCAAAATGCCCTGTTTGGGTAAAAAATACAAATGGTATACTAAAATTGGTTTTTTTTACTATTTATAGCTAATTTTTACCCACTTTACATAGTTTCATACAATATTTTGGCCTAATGGACTAATACAACAATGGATGGAGTTGGCTTTGGTGGTTTTATCTAGGGATTCTTGTGTTTTTTCAGTGCCATGTCGCTCGTTCGTAAATTTGTACATGTATTTTCCTCAACTAGTATATAGGATAGGTATCCAATCCATCATGCACACTTGCATCATCCTATGAATACAACTCATATGCCTTAGGTACGAACCCATTTAATAGCGACATGAAACCTTCTATCTGCAACTAGAAGTGTCATTATCGAATGGTAGAGACTTACCAAACATCAGTACCCTAGTTAGATCCCCTGCTTCATTCAGTGCCCATACAGAGATTTATGTCTGTAGGATCGTGAGTCCCTTATAGATAATACATGACTTTATGTTTGAACCTCATTTCTTACTCATAAACATGTTGACCTATACCTAGAGGACTCCCAACGAGTCTGATTTAAGCTCTTTTCTGACTCTCTAAAAAAGGGAAAATATTATCGAGTGAACTTGTCTCTTTCACACTCGTAAATTGGATTTGAAAGGATGTTTGTTGGCCCTGGGTTATGGAAGGAAATGAAGAACGAGGAAGAAAAGGTAAGAAGTGAGCTTCACNTGTTTAAACTGTATGGACCAAGTCAATGTTATTGCATGGGGCTTTATCCAATTTCTTTTATGCCCTCTTTTATTCTTTTTCTTTCTTTTCTTTTTCTTTTTTTTTTCTTCTTTTTCTTTTTCTTTTTGTTTTTCTTTTTATTTCTTTTGTTTTTCTTTTTTCTCAAATTATTTGCAGAATGAAAAATCATTTGGCAACCAAAACAATAAAAGGATAAAAATTTCCAGTCACCAATTTATCTTATAAATTATAGGGTTATAACAGGATCCATGATCCTTGACCTTTCATATACTGGAAAGGTTCTGAATCAGCCCTTCGGTTCCACTTGAAGGCTATAAATGGGCGATATCCGAGATATGGAAAAGATGAGAAGAATTCAACTTTGAGAGAAAAGTTACTCTGGAGAAATTATTGACTTCATATTGAGTATGCATCCCTGTCCTTTTAAGTCTGAACACATTGTTCATCCCCCAAGCTCTTTCCTACTTTATTGAGAACGTCATTGTCTCTCTTATATGAACTTACCTTTGGTGGAGGATTGAAGTGGTGGAGGCCCGACTGGAAGGGACGTAGTTTCTCGATTATAAACTGTGTCAGCATAGAAGTTTGCAATTCATTCACTTATGTTGGTTACATTTTAATAGAAATACTTTTTTCTCGTCCAATTAATATCTTGCAAATATTTGAATTGTTATTCCATGGGCATATTTGTTATGAATGTTGATGGATTATGTTATTGAATGTGCTAACTTTATATATTGTCACAATATGTTTTCATTTCTTGGTTGTTGAGGACAAGTTGCAGGTGTATTTCTTTGAGTCAAGTGCAATGGTGGACTTCATCGAACGTCTGGATGAGGTAGGCTCTTTATCTTGTCTCGTTAGAATATTTACTTATATAGCATATTTGATATTAGAGTTGATTTCTCCATTCATTTTTGTCTGTTGTGGTTTACCCCTAGCCATAGAGATATTTTCCTCAGTTAGATGAGGATGTTATTCATGTTGATGAGGGTGTTATTCATGTTGATTCATTTGTGGATGAACACGTTTTCCTTGTCTCGTCGTCATACCCCTGGTATGGATATATTGTTATTTATCTTCAAACTTTGAAGTTCCCTCAGCATCTCTTGTGAGATGACCGACAGCGTATACGATACCAAGCTAAGAATTACCTTAATATTGACAGAATTCTCTATCGTCGAGGAGTAGACAATATCTTGCGTTAGTGTTTAACTCACGAAGAAGTTGAGTCTATTCTAAACAACTATCATAGTGGGGCTTTTGGTGGCCATCTATCCGGGCTTGCAACAAACCAGAGCATTTTGCGAGCCGGTTATTTTTGGCCGTCTATTTTCAAATATTGCATCGAAATGGTTATGAAGTTTCACCCTTTCCAAGTGCTCACTAGGAAAATGCGCTCTCATCCAACTCCTCTCAATCCAGTCGTTATTGTCAGTCCCTTCACCAAGTGGGGGGTGGATTTTGTGGATTGCAACCCAACTTCAGCTGGGGGGCATCAACACATTATCGTGGTCGTATATTACTTTACTAAGTGGACTGAGGCCATGCCTACAATTAAATATGATGGTAATATTGTTGCCTTCTTCGTATTCAATCAAATTATAGCTAGGTTTGGAATCCCAAGTGAGATTTTCACTGATCATGGAAGTCATTTTCAGAATGAAATGATGGAATACTTAGCATAAAAACTAAGGTTTAAACATGGTCATTCTTCCCCTTAACACCCCCAGGAAAATGGACAAGTAGAGGTCGTAAACAAGTCTCTCAAGACCATTTTGCAGAAAACTGACAGTGAGAGCAAATCTGACTGGCATATCATGTTTTATCCAGCACTTTGGGCATACCGAACCTCGGTTAAGACTCTTACGGTTTTTCTCCTTTCCAGTTAGTACACGGTGTGGAGTCGATCTTACCTATTAAATGTGAAATCCCTTCTCTTATATTGGCAGTTGCGCTCCTACCTGACACTTCATATCTCTAACAACGCCTCGTACACCTAGAGAGTCTATATGAGAAACGTCGAGATGCCTTCATGGCTATCGAAGTGAATAAAATATGTGTTAAGGTCCAATATGATAAGCTTGTCTATCCTCGACAGTACATTGAGGGTGACGTGGTCCTTCTATATGATCAAGCCAAAGAACCACTAGGGGAAGGCAAGTTCAAACCCATGTGGCACGGTCCCTATATTGTGCGACATGTCTTAGAAAAAGGAGCCTATGAATTAGAAGATTATGAAGGGAACATGCTCATTGAGCCCGAGAATGGGCTCTATTTGAAAATATATTACGCTTCAGCCCTAAGCTTGGGCATAAATCTTTGTATACTGATGTATTTTAGTGTATATATCTTTTCAATTTTTTTTATATTCAACTTGCTTATCAAGTTTTCCCTTTGTTGGCATATGTCAACGGAGTCATTAGACTACTTAGGATTCACATACAGGGCTATTCGTCATACACAAAACTTGGCTTCCACCACTTAGGTTGTTTACTCACCCGAGGGTCTAATGGTGTCTTCAGGTGGTGTATTCCTAGCGCCATCCACGAATAATGTGGTCAATTATAGCATTGTTATAGAACTTTTACGCAATGCAATTTCACATGGTATTCACTCATTAGAAGTTCGTCTAGACTCCCAGTTAGTAGTATGTCAGTTGAACAATAGTTACCATGTGCAATACCCTACTTTGCTCTGACGATTCTTACGGGTACGACTTTTAGAATGACATTTTGATTTGATTAATTATCATCACATACGTAGAAGTTCTAATTATGTATCTGATGCATATCCAAATTTTGTTTTAGATTGGAATTTGTCACATAACTAAGAAGAGAAAACACTTTCATCAATGTACACATTATAACATAAATAAAGTCAAAGATCAATGTTTTTATATATATTTCATCTCTCAAAAATATATGATGTTATAGTACAAAATTGAGGCTCACACCCTCAAAATACATATACGAATGATCATACAATAATCACGACATCTACGCCTATGGTGCCGAATGAGCGTCATTATAACATACTATGGAATTTGTGAGATGTCGAAAGAGTTGTACCCAATCATAGGGCACCTCTACAACCTATTGTTGCATTGCCTCCGGTAGATCGTCCACCTAAACCATAGGAATCCTCTGCGTCAAACGGGACAGGTTTGCCTGCACATTTTGAAGCACTCTATCAGCGTCCCCTCTCGATGGCCCATCCCCCAGGTGCCTTCGTTGGTGTTGTGGAAGTTCGTCTGGTCGTCGTGGACTCACTTCTATTTCACACACATGTTTAGTTAGTACTTGACATCATCCAAAAATATTTTTGTTTTCTTATGCAAAAATACAAAAAATTGAAATATTCAAAAAACTTTGGCTTACCTATGTCTTCATAGGTGGAACCTGGTGGTAACGTCATGTCTGGATATCCTCTGAAGTCAATCCCTACGTAAGGGTAGTTCTCTAGAGACATCACCTATTGACTCCACCAGAAGAAAAACTCATTGTTGTAGGGTGTTGGCACCCTACCACCCCCCTATCGCCTCGTCACCTCGGTCCACCATGCTATGGATGGATCGTGAGGTCCATGCAGAACAATCTCAACTCTAGGGCCCAAGCCTGGAACCTGCTCGAAGACAAAACCACAAAGGATAGAAGTGAACCTGAAGTTCCTCTTTCTACCCAATTTGCAGTCTATCAGCTGGCTCTTCATGTTGTCCAGCAATGAGGTACACCAATCATAAATCATGGGTTGCAAGTAATCCATTGAATAGAACATAAGTGTCCTTGATTCCTGGCGCAAAGAGGTCGACCCTGTGATCTATGTCAGCACTAGGACAACAATATTGAGACTCATATTGTTGATCGCTCTGATTGGGAGTTGGATCCCTACCTTCTCGGTCCCTGGAATGTAATGAGTCGCTATGTAATCCTTTATGTTCATGCAACTCCCAGATCCTCGGGACTTGAGGTTGACCACCTCACCCCGGCGCGACAATCCCTTCAAGAAGTAGATGTCCTCAAATTCAATCCTCAATGGTTTTCCATCAAGGTTGAAGGTCTCAGTATCTAGATCCCAGTAGTTCACAAGTAGTTGAAGCAGTCTCACTTGAGCCCTCATACCTTTGAGAGCCCAAAAATTGTATAGCCCCCATATTTTTAAGTCCATTTGGGCCCCTAAATCTCTCTCCACTGCAGCATCCACCTCTTCATTCTCTCTTTCTCTCCACTCTGGCACCATCCTGCAAGATTCAAACCTTTTTTTGAGTTAGCAACATTTAAAAAACCTTATCCACAGACATGTATGGGAGCTACAATGTACAAAGTCACATATAGGGTTGCTTATACCCTGTTTGTTTTGCAAACATTCACGTATAGGTATGCATATACGCGACCCGATGATCTGTAGCCCGCTTACATCTTAGTTTCTAAGTTGTGCCCTAAAAAACTTAAAAAATGAGGCCTAATTATAAATTTTAATCCAATAGAAAGAAAGACGGGAGAAAGATGAATTACATGGTCCAGACGGTTGTCGATTTCGTCGCTCATATCTCCCATAATCAGTAGTTGAAATTATGAGGCAATTTGGGCCAAAATGCCCTGTTTGGGTAAAAAATACAAATGGTATACTAAAATTGGTTTTTTTTACTATTTATAGCTAATTTTTACCCACTTTACATAGTTTCATACAATATTTTGGCCTAATGGACTAATACAACAATGGATGGAGTTGGCTTTGGTGGTTTTATCTAGGGATTCTTGTGTTTTTTCAGTGCCATGTCGCTCGTTCGTAAATTTGTACATGTATTTTCCTCAACTAGTATATAGGATAGGTATCCAATCCATCATGCACACTTGCATCATCCTATGAATACAACTCATATGCCTTAGGTACGAACCCATTTAATAGCGACATGAAACCTTCTATCTGCAACTAGAAGTGTCATTATCGAATGGTAGAGACTTACCAAACATCAGTACCCTAGTTAGATCCCCTGCTTCATTCAGTGCCCATACAGAGATTTATGTCTGTAGGATCGTGAGTCCCTTATAGATAATACATGACTTTATGTTTGAACCTCATTTCTTACTCATAAACATGTTGACCTATACCTAGAGGACTCCCAACGAGTCTGATTTAAGCTCTTTTCTGACTCTCTAAAAAAGGGAAAATATTATCGAGTGAACTTGTCTCTTTCACACTCGTAAATTGGATTTGAAAGGATGTTTGTTGGCCCTGGGTTATGGAAGGAAATGAAGAACGAGGAAGAAAAGGTAAGAAGTGAGCTTCAC
>JZKD02S1619319.1:0-32629 GCA_000966675.3 Picea glauca
CCTCCACGACTGAGCTACCACTCCAACACAGCTGAGACAAAACCAACTCCTCACAAGCAATCCGTCAAGCCACAATTCGGTAGCGTAACGTTACGCTAACCATTCATCCCCCTTTTTCGTAGGTGTTGCCAAAAGGGTTGATATTTAGGGTTTTGTTGGTACACTGTTGAAGCGTTCAACCCTGGGTCTTCCCCTGTGCCAACAAATGGTTAAGTTGCCAGGACCTGAAACTGTGATTGATGGGAATTGAAGAAAAGAGAAATCTCTGTGCGTAGATCTGTTGCTATAGTGCGCAGTATTCTACTTGACTTGTGAAGCTTTGTGCTAAGAAAGAAACCAGATATGAAGAAAAGAGGTAAGATCTTAAATCTTTGTGCTCTGGTAAAGGTAAGATAAGTGGAAATTTTTGTTTCAAAAATATGAATCTAGGTATGCTTGATAGATTTTGTCCTAGTCTCAAAACTAGGGAATGGTTAGAAATATATTTGATCTAAATAAATTTGATAGAAATAGAGAAAGACATGTTATTCCTATGTATATAAAGAAATTTTGGACTAATAAGTGGTTGTAGGAACCTAGAAGAAATTTTTGCAGAATGCAGGTCCATCACTGTGATCCCAATGCGTATTACATGAAAGGTTGGGGATCATTTAAAATAAAGAGAGGATTGACACTATGTTATAATTGTAGAAGACTGGGAAATCTTGCTAAAGAATTCCCTAGTATAGGTCCTCTTTGTCTTTGTTGTAAAACTATTGGTCATGAGGTTGAGGATTTCCCAAGGATGATTGCTAAAGTTGAAAAGATGAACATGAGACAAGAAGACTATAAAGAAGGTCAAGACACTAAGGATATGTTAAAGAATCATACAAAAAAAGAGTCAGAGACTATGTTAATATAGTTAAAAGAAGAAATGGATGATCATAGAGACATCAGTTTACCAAAGATCCTGAAAGAAAAATAGTGCATAGTTACAAGAATAGAAGACTTCAACATAGACTGTGTATTAGATGAAGAAACACATGTGAATATTATGCCAGAAAGCACATGGGAAATTTTGGGAAAACTTGCTATGATACCTTCATTGGGATGGATAGGATTGTTTAAAGGAAAGATGATAACCCTATGTGGAAGAGTTAATAATATACCTATGATTGCTCATGGAACTACGAGAAGAATTTGAAGTTATTAGGTTTTTTGAGAACAATGCCCCTTTTTTACTTTTATTGGGAAATACTTGGATTTATAAGGATCAGATCATAAGGAAAGTAGAGGAGGAAGCCACAGAAAAGAGAAAGAAATAATTAAGGGAATTCATAACCAAAAGAATAGTGCAAATAATAGAAGAACAAGAGGATTAGTCAAAGCAACCAAGGGACAGAAAATTAGCTGTTGAAGTTGAAAGAACACAGGAAGACTTAAAGAACCTATCCATGGAAGAAAAAAGTATGTCCACCTAGGACCTAGTAAGAAAAGAGGTATTATCTCCGAACCCTTTGAAAGAACATCAACAGTGCGAAGCTACTAGGCTAAGAGAAAGTAAGAATAAGAATGGAAAGGGGAATCCATAGACTCAGATCATAGGAAATAAGGGAAGGAAGCTCAATAAGAATAAAGATAAGCTAGAAAAACTACGCAGGAGGCAGATTTGCAGAACTTGAACTTCGCTGAAATAATAGAACAACGCAGAATGGGACTTCACCACGACGAAGCTATATGATCGTTGGAGGCGCCCCGACTGTTAGAATGACGCTCCAAAACAGCTAGAAACACAGTTATTGTCGAAAAGACCGTTGTTGGACAGTTGAGACTATGCCACAACGAATGGATTTGTATTGATTGAGGCATTCCTACCCATTGGAGGAATCCATTAAGAAGTTACTTATTTAACCCGTCGGACGCTGCACCGTGACCACTTTTTGCAGACTATGATTATCCAAGCTAACACATAATCCATTGTATCATGCTGTGCTTTCTAGGCCTCTCCATCCGTCGGATTACCTTGTTTGTCTATTCGCCTACCCGAGTTATTTGATTACGAGCGTGCATGTTGGGAAAACGTAGCATAGTAGAGAAGTCCGTGGAGGATATTCTGATAGACCTCATGGATGATAGAGTTATGTCTATAGGAATACAAGTGTCAATGAATGGAGGATTGCAAGCATCCCCCTTGACTGCACGTCGGTCTAGCCGAACCATGACTGAGAAGCGAAGCAAACACTGCGATGATCTGGCTAACACGAAGAAGATTCCTTCGGTATTACCAGACTACATCCTGCCTTTGGCTGGCACGGTTAACCCCGAAAACATCCCATGAGATTTCAAATACGCACTGATCACTACGTACCTCCCAAAGGGGATACACGCAATTGGACCCCAGTTAGGACATATTCCAGCTCTTAAGAACAACGACTTCAACCTAGGAGATCGAAAGAACTACATGATGCTCGCGCCACATTGGTATTTGGTAAAGATGATTGGGAATAGGCAGCGCATAGTCTCCCAACCATGGATAAAGGAGCTCATGCAGTCGATGATCTTGAATGTAATGAAGATCCCCCACTTTGGCCGACATCAGGAGGTTAACACTAGCGTTAAAATCCTCCTGTCATAATACCATGGAGGGTATCTGTGGCTTAATAGATGCGTGACTGTGGATCCAACGTGGATCCATCTCATCACAGGACTGAGTATGTAGGGACTAGACCCTCACTAGTTGTACCAAGGGAAGACCTCAGATCTCTCCCTAGAACAACGAATAAAGGATGATTACGATGATGTAGAAAAGGGAAAGAGAGGCTACAAGGTAGCCTCCATACAGGATGGCGCAGTGCGCCTAGCTTGTCAGCTCATTGCTGGTAAGGTTGTCAGAAAGAACTATCCGACACATGTCACTGTATTTGTAGTGGACCTTGCATGGAAGTGTGTCGAAGGAATTCAAATGAATTGGGCGAGTTACCTCGTCAACGATTTGAAGAGGACTGGCGCGAAGCGCATGATCAGAGATATCAATTTCATTTTAGTTGGATACTGTTGTTAATCGCATTTGTCACCTGGAAAATGCTGGAAGGAGCAGCCTTCCCCGACGTTGAGCCATCAGAGCTATTGTCCGCAAGGTTCTCCACCTTGTGGTACACGAATGATATGGCGAATCAGTAGAAATCGAATGTAGTGTTCAATGCTTACTACCTACAGTTAAAGCATGCCATTGAAGCATTTCCATGAATGACCCCAAATACATTACATCAGTACAGGCCGCTAGCGAAGTTCTGCGCATATCGACACTTTATCTACATCACCGTGCACATGGATGAAAGTAAGGAGGATCTGTAGTCCTACTATAAGTTGATCGATGAAGACCTAGAAGAGATCACTAAGGAATGGACAACATAGTTCCTCGTACCGTTTGAAGATGCAGAACTCTCCAACCCCGACATCATTGGAAGTCCATTGGTCACCCATTTTGAACATGATGGACATACTAGCACAAAGAAAAAGAAGAAAAAAGATGAAGTGAAGAACATAGAAAGTGATGAGGAGGACATCGCCTCAGAGGAAAGTAGGCCTAACTCACATGTAGAAGGAGGAGGAGGAGACGAAGTGAACCAAGAGGAAGGAGGGAAAGAAGGAGACAAGCAAGACACAGGCGAAGTTACACCGCCGAAGGATCCCCTTACATAGGAAGAGACATTGAAGAAAAGAACAATTTCTCCATAGAAACCCTCAGCAAGAAAGAAGACCTAAGGTAATAAGCCTCAGTCAAAAAATGTGCTCACAGTGGACGATGTCGATCTCATCATCACAGCCGTGAAGGACCCCTTAGAGGATATCTTGCAGAGACCTGAAGTGAAGCAAGAAAGATTGTATGAAAGAATAGAGAAAGAATTCAAGGACATACAACAAGCCATCTATTCAAGATGCACAGTACCTACTGTGCCTTCATCATTGAAAATTAAAGAATTGGGGGATGAGCACACCCAATTACGAAGGCTAGAATATGAAACCAAGGCTCGACTTCATCGATTCCAAGAAGAAAAGGAGCAGGCCATAGAGGCCTTGAAGCAAGAAAAGGAGGAGGTCCTAGAGAAACTTCAAGTTGCGCAGAAGGAGAAAAATGAAATTTAGGTGAAGTTCCAGCAGAACAATGCGAAGATATAGGAAGAAAAAGACCAACTGATCGCAGAGTAGATTTCGATCAAAGAGGCAGCGACTAAATCACTTCACTCTGTGCCGGGCTTGGTGCAGGAGGAAGAAGAGTCCACCGAGATACAAGTGGGGAAGCTCGCTGAGGCTATTCAACAACTTCAAGCAAGAGTAACAGAGCTAGAAATTCAAGTAGTGGTGAGCACTCCACAAGAAGTGCGTGATCAAAGTGAGGAAATCTCAGGGAACGCAATAGAAATAATCAGAGCAATCACCTCAGAGTGTAAGCAACTAAGTGATCGAACTGCGCAAACCTATGAGTTCCTTACAAAAGATCTATAGCTGAGGAAATTAGAGGCACATCCCTAGGAGGCAAAGAAACATGCATCCACCGTGCAAGCGCAGATGAAGCTTCTTACTACAGTCGAGAATATGAAAAGATCACAGGAACAACGCACAATTAAGCATGAGATTACTGCTATCTAGAGAAAATTCATGGAAGTGACACATAGACTATAGCTGGTGCAGGACAAAGCTTGCACGATTTTTTAAGAAGTTGAAGGACAAGGCTCGTAGCTAGACCAATTGGTTGTGATAGTGGAACAACACTTGGAAGGGTCCGTTACTGAGTAAGTGATTCAGGAGTTCACCGAGCATGAAGCTCTGGTGAAGCACCAAGTCAAGGCAACTCGAGCTAAGCTCGAGGCCTTTGAAGTAGTGTTTCCTAGATATGAGTGACTCAGGACGAGTCACAGGTGAGTGTTGGGGGCCTGTTGGCCCTCGACCAAGTTTTGAGGAAACATTGGTTGTGTTTGACCACTTTTGGGACTTTGACAGGATGGTCAAAGATGAAGTGCCCATGCGGAGTAGAGATTGCGGGATTTGACTCATTTTGCGGGCTTGTGGAACCAACAAAGGGTTTTAGGGTTTATGTAATGGGTTAAGGGATGTTGGCCCATGGGTTTACCCATGATTAGGCCTTTTTGTAATGTATAAATAGGTAGCTAGGCGATGTAAGAACTAGTTACTTGTGATTGGCTTAGTGAAAGAGTTTGTAAGTTCTTTATGCAGATAGACTGTGTAAGGATTTATTCTATCAAGGAGTTGGCTCTGTGCCTTGACATCATTTTGAGGAAGGTGGATCTAGTGTGATGTGCGTGGATCACTTGTCCAGTGCGAGGCTTGGATTTGTGGCTCTGTACATAGGAGAAAACACATATAAGAGATTGTAAACTAATAAAGAAGAAGAAGAAGAAGTTGGTGGACGTAGCCCCACATTGGGGTGAACCACATATATCCTGTGTCCTGATGTGCTTTGTACGATGTCGATTATGTGATTATTTGCTTAGTGATGTTGATGTTATGTATAATGAATGAATCTGATGTTGTAACTTAGTGCTTAATGATGTGAATGAATGTTAGATCTGAGCTAATGCTCCGTGCTGAGTAACTATAAGTGTTAGATCTTGATTTTTACTACGCTATTATGTAATAAGGGTTAATCTGCGATGTACATGAGAATCATAACCTAATGCATATTGTTGGCTAAGTGCCCTGCTAAGTATTGTAATCACAGATCTGTGTCCCAGCCTGGTTGTAGACACCCGAGTCCTACAACCCCCATGCCTGTACCTCGGGTGAGACTTCATCTGCTTTGCAGTTGTTGCCGAAAGGGCCGGTAGTTAGGGTTTTTTTGGTGCACTGTTGAAGCATTCAACCCCAGGTCTTCCCCTATGCAAAAAAATCGTTCCGTTGTTGGGACTTGAAACTATGATTGCTGGGAACTGAAGAAAATATAAAGCTCTGTGCGTAGATCTTTTTCTGTAGTGCATAGTATTCTACTTGAATTGTGAAACTTTGTGCTAAGAAAGAAACCAGATTTGAAGAAAAGAGGTAAGATCTTAAAGCTCTGTGCTCTGGTAAAGGTAAGATAAGTGGAAATATTTGTTTCGAAAATATGAATCTAGGTATGTTTGATAGATTTTTTCCTAGTCTCAAAACTAGGGCACGGTTAGAATAAAGAGTTGATCTGAATAATTTTGATAGAAATAGAGAAAGATATGTTATTCCTATGCATAGAAATAATTTTTGGACTAATAAGTGGATGCAGGAGGGTAGAAGGAATTTTTACAGAATGCAGGTCCATCACTGTGGTACCAGTGCGCAGTACAGGAAAGGCTGGGAATATTTTAAAAGAAAGAGAGGATTGACACTGTGTTATAATTTCCAAAGACCAAGACATCTTGCTAAATAATGCCCTGGTATAGGCCCTATTTGTCTTTGTTGTAAAGCATGAGCTTGAGGATTGCCCAAGGATCATTGCTAAAGTTGAAAATATGAACATGAGACAAGAAGACTATAAATAAGGTCAAGAGACTAAGGATATGTTAAAGAATCATACAGGAAAAGAGTCAGAGACTATGTTAATACAGTTAAAAGAAGAAATGGATGATCATAGAGACATTAGTTTACTAGAGATCCTGAAAGAAAAACAGTGCATAGTTACAAGAATAGAAGACTTTGACATAGACTGTGTATTAGATGAAGAAACACATATGAATATTATGCCAGAAAGCACTTGGGAAATTTTGGGAAAGCCTGCTATGATACCTTCATTGGGAAGGATAGGCTTGTTTAAAGGAAAGATGATAACCCTATGTGGAAGATTTAAGAATATACCTATGATTTCTCATGGAACTACGATTGAAGAATAATTTGAACTTATTAGGTTTGTTGAGAACATCTCCCCTTTTTCACTTTTATTGGGAAAGACTTGGATTGAGAAGGATCAGATAAGAAGGAAAGCAGAGGAGGAAGCCACAGAAAAGAGAAAGCAAGAAATAAGGGACTTCATAACCATAAGAATAGCGTGACTAATAGAAGAACAAGAGGATCTGCTGAAGCAACCAAGGGCCAGAGAATTAGTTGTCAAAGTTGAAAGAACATAGGAAGACTTAAAGAACTTGTTCATGTAAGAGAAAAGTATTTCCACCCAGGACCTAGTAAGAAAATAGGTATTATCTCCAAACCCATTGAAAGAACATTAGCAGTGCAAAGCTAATAGGATAAGATAAAGTAAGAATAAGAATGGAAAGAGGAATCTAGAGACTCAGATCATAGGAAAGAAGGCAAGGAAGCTCAGTAAGAAGAAATTTAAGTTAGAAAAACTACATGAAGTTCCAGAGAAGACTTCGCAGGAGGTAGATTTGCAAAACTTGAACTTTGTCGGAATAACAAAACAACACAAAATGGGACTTCGCCATGACGAAGCTATATCACTGTTGGAGGCGCCCCGACCGTTAGAATGATGCTCTAGAACGGCTAGAAACATAGTTATTTCCGTAAAGACCGCCATTGGACCGTTGAGACCATGCCACAACAGATGGATTTGTATTGGTTGAGGCATTCCTACCCATTGGAGGAATTTGTTACGACGTTACTTATTTAACCCTTCGGACACTGCAGCGAGACCAATTTTTTCAAACCATGATTATTCGAGCTAACAAAGAAGCCATTGTATCCCACTATGCTTTCTAGACCTTGCCATCTGTTAGATTTCCTCATTTTTTTGTTTGCCTACCTGAGTTATCTAATTACGAGTGTGCATGTTGGGTGAACGTAGCACAGTAGAGAAGTTTGTGAAGGAGATTCTGGTAGACCTCATGGATAAGAGAGTTATGTTTGTAGGAATACAGGTGTTGTCAATTGGAGGATTGCCAACATCCCCCTTGACTGCATGTCGGTCTAGCCGAACCACGACTGAGAAGCAAAGAAAACACCGTGATGATCTGCCTAATGTGAAGAAGATCCCATCGGTCTTACCAGACTACATCCCTCCTTTGGCTGGAGCGGTTAACTACGAGAGTATCCAACGGGATTTGGAATACACACTCATCACTGCATACCTCCTGAAGGGGATATGCACAGTTGGACCCTAGTTAGGACATATCCCAACTCTTAAGGACAACGACTTCAACCTAGGAGACCAAAATAACTACGCGATGCTCGCGCCGCATCGGTATTTGATGAAGACAACTGGGAAGAAGCAATGCATAGTCTCTCAGCCATGGATAAAGGAGATCGCATAGTAGATGATCCTGAATGTAATGAATATCCCCTACTTCGACCGACATCAAGAGGTTAACGCTTGCATTAAACTCCTCCTGTTGTGCTACCATCGAGGGTGTCTGTGGCTTGATAGGCATGTGATTGTGGATCTGGCTCTGATCCATCTCATCACAGGAATGAGTATGTAGGGACCAGACCCTCACCAGTTCTACCCAGGGAAGACCTCAGATCACTCCCTGGAACAACGTATAAAGGAAGATTACAAAGATGTAGAAAAGGGAAAGCAAAGTTACACCACCGAAGGATCCCCTTACAGGGGCTGAGATATCGAAGAAAATAAAGGTTTCTCCACAGAAACATTTTGCGAGAAAGAAGACCTGAGCCAATAAGCCTCAGTCAAAGAATGTGCTCAGAGTGGATGATGTCGATCTCATCATCGTAGCTATGGAGGATGCCTCAGAGGATATCCTGTAGAGACATGATGTGAAGCAAGAAACACTGTATGAAATAATAGAGAAAGAACTCAAGGACATACAACAAGCCATCTAGTTGAGCCGTGCAGTACCTATTTCACCTTCGTCATCGGAAATTGCATAATTGGGGGATGAGCCCACCCAATTACGAAGGCTAGCAGATGCAACCGAGGCTCAACTTCGTCGATTCCAAGAAGAAAAGGAGCAGGCGACAAAGGCCTTGAAGTAAGAAAAGGAGGAGGTCCTAGAGCAACTTTGAGTTATGCAGAAGGAGAAAAATAAAATTCAGGCGAAGTTCGAGCAGAACAATGCGAAGATACAGGAAGAAAAATACCAACTACTCGTAGAGCAGATTGTAATCAAAGAGAAAGTGACTAAAGCACTTTGCTCTATTCCGGGCTTGGTGCAGGAGGAAGAAGAGTCCACCGAGATACAAGTGGGGAAGCTCGCTGAGGCCATTCAACAACTTCAATCAAGAGTAATGGAGCTAGAACTTCAAGCAGTTCCAAGCACTCCACAAGAAGTGCGTGATCAAAGTGAAGAAATCACTAGGAACACAATAGAAATAATCAGATCACTCAACTCATAGTGTAAGCAACTGAGTGGTTGAAGTGCGTACACCTATGAGCGCCTTGCATAAGATCCAAAGATGAGGAAATTAGAAGCACAACTCTAGGAGTTGAAGTAACAGGAATCCACCATGATAACACAGATAAAGTTGTTTACTGCAGTCGAGAAGATGAAAATATCACATGAACAATGCGCAGTTCAAAAACAGATTACTGCTATGCATAGAGAATTCATGGAAGTGACACAGAGACTATAGTCGGTGCAGGACAAAGCCCGCATGAATTTTGAAGAAGTTGAAGGACAAGGCTCGCAGCTAGACCAACTGGTTGCGACAGTGGAACATCACCTGGAAGGGCCTGTTATTGAGAAAGTGATTAAGGATTTCTCTGAGCAGGAATCTCTGGAAAAACAACAAGTCGAGCCATATCGAGCTAAGATTGAGGCCTTTGAAGCAATGTTTCCCAGATCTGAGTGACTTGGGATGAGTCACAAGTGAGTGTTTGGGGCCTATTGCCCTCGATGAAGTATTGAGGAAACGTTGGTTGTGTTTGACCACTTTTGGGACTTTGATAAGATGGTCGAAGATGAAGTGCCCAGACGGAGCAGAGATCGCAGGATTTCACTCATTTTGCGGGCTTGTGGACCCAACAAAGGGTTTTAGGGTTTATGTAACGGGTTAAGGGATGTGGACCCATGGGTTTACCCATGATTAGACCTTTTTGTAAAGTATAAATAGGTAGCTAAGTGATGCGAGAACTAGTTACTTATGATCGGCTTAGTGTAAGAAGTTGTAAGTGCTTTGTGTAGACAGACTGTGTAAGGTTTTGTGCTATCAAGGAGTTGGCTCTGTGCCTTGACCTGATTTTGAGGAAGGTGGATCTAGTGCGCTCTACTTAGATCACCTGTCCAGTGAAAGTCTTGGCTCTGTGGCTCTGTGCACAGGAGAAGACATATGTAAGAGATTGCAAACTAATAAAGAATAATAAGAAGAAGTTGGTGGACGTAGTCCCACACTAGGGTGAACCACGTATATCCCATGTCTTGATGTGCTTTGTGCGATGTTGATTATGTGATTATTTTCTTAGTGTTGTTGATGTTATGTATAATGAATGCATCTCATGTTGTATCTTAGTGCTTAATGATGTGAATGAATGCTAGATCTGAGTAATGTTGCATGCTAAGTAATTGGAAGTGTTAGATCTTGATTTTTACTGCGTTGTTCTGTAATAAGGGTTAATCTGTGATGTACATGAGAATCATAACCTAATGCATATTGTTGGCTAAGTACCCTACTAAGTATTTTAATCATAGATCTGTGTCCCAAACTAGTTGTAGACACCTGAGTCCTACAACCCCCCTGCCTCTACCTCGGGTGAGACTTCATCTCCTTCGCAGGTGTTGCTGAAAAGGCCAATAGTTAGGGTTTTGTTGGTGTGTTGTTGAAGCATTGAACTCTGGGTCTGCCCCTGTGCTAGGACCTGAAACTGGGATTGATGGGAACTAAATAAAAGAGAAATATTTGTGCGTAGATATTTTGCTGTAGTGGGAATTATTCTACTTGACTTGTGAATCTCTGTGCTAAGAAAGAAACCAAGTATGAAGAAAAGAGGTAAGATCTTAAAGCTTTGTGCTCTGGTAAAGGTAAGGTAAGTGGACATTTTTATTTCGAAAATATGAATCTAGGCATGCTTGATAGATTTTGTCCTAGTCTCAAAACTAGGGCATGGTTAGAAGAAAGAGTTGATCTTTATAAATTTGATAGAAATAGAGAAAGATATGTTATTCCTATGCATAGAAAGAATTTTTGGACTAATAAGTGGATGACGGAACTTAGAAAGATTTTTTGTAGAATGTAGGTCCATCACTGGGATCCCAGTGCACAGTACAGGAAAGGTTGGGGATCGTTTAAAAGAAAGAGAGGATTGACACTGTGTTATAATTGCAGAAGACCGGTACATCTTGCTAAAGAATGCCCTGGTATAGGCCCTCTTTGTCTTTGTTGTAAATATATTGGTCATGAGGTTGAGGATTTCCAAAGGATGATTGCTAAAGTTGAAAAGATGAACATGAGACAAGAAGACTATAAAGAAGGTCAAGAGACTAAGGATATGTTAAAGAATCACATAGAAAAAGAGTCATAGACTGTGTTAATACATTTAAAAGAATAAATGGATGATCACATAGACATCAGTTTGCCAGAGATCTCGAAAGAAAAACAGTGCATAGTTACAAGAATAAAATACTTCGACATAGACTGTGTATTAGATGAAGAAACACATGTGAATATTATGCCAGAAAGCACTTGGGAAATTTTGGGAAAGTCTGCTATGATACCTTCATTGGGAAGGATAGGCTTGTTTAAAGGAAAAATGATAAACCTATGTGGAAGAGTTAATAATATACCTATGATTTCTCATGGAACTACGACTGAAGAAGAATTTGAAGTTATTAGGTTTGTTGAGAACAACACCCCTTTTTCACTTTTATTGGGAAAGACTTCGATTGAGAAGGATCATATCAAAAGGAAAGTAGAGGAGGAAGCCACACAAAAGAGAAAGCAAGAATTAAGGGACTTCATAACCATAAGAATAATGCGACTAATAGAAGAACAAGAGGATCAATCGAAGCAACCGACGGCTAGAGAATTAGCTGTTGATGTTGAAAGAACACATGAAGACTTAAAGAACCTGTCCATGCAAGAAACAAATATTTCCACCCAGGACCTAGTAAGAAAAGAGGTATTATCTCTGAATCCTTTAAAAGAACATCAACAGTGTGAAGCTACTAGGCTAAGAGAAAGTAAGAATAAGAATAAAAAGAGGAATCCAGAGACTCAGATCACATGAAAGAAGGTAAGGAAGCTTAGTAAAAAGAAAGATAAGTTAGAAAAACTATGGGAAGTTATAGAGAAGACTTCACAAGAGACAGATATGTAGAACTTGAACTTCATGGGAATAACAGAACAACGCAAAATGGGACTTCGCCACGATGAAGCTATATGACTTTTGGAGGCGCCCTGACCGTTAGAATGACGCTCTAGAATGACTAGAAACACAGTTATTGTTGGAAATACTGTTGTTAGACTATTGAGACCGCGCCACAACGGATGGATTCGTATTGATTGAGGCATTCCTACCCATTGGAGGAATCCTCTATGACGTTACTTATTTAACCCATCGGATGATGCACTAAGACCACTTTTTGCAAACCGTGATTATCCGATCTAACAGAAAATCCATTGTATCCCGTTGTGTTTTTTGGACCTCACCCTCTATTGGATTACCTCATTTGTCTGTTCGCCTACCCGAGTTATTTGATTACGAGTGTGCATGTCGGGAGAACGTAGCGTAGTAGAGAAGTCCATGGAGGAGATTCTGGTAGACCTCATGGATGAGAGATTTATGTCTGTAGGAATACAAGCGTCGTCGAATGGAGGATTGCAAGCATCCCCCTCAACTGCACGTCGGTCTAGCCGAACTGCGAGTGAGAAGCGAAGAAAACACCACAACGATATGGCTAACACGAAGAAAATCTCATCGGTCTTTTCGAACTACATCTCGCCTTTGGCTGGCGCGATTAATCATGGCAACATCCCATGGGATTTCGAATACTCGTTGATCACTGCTTACCTCTCGAAGGGGCTACATGCAGTTGGACCCCAGTTAGGACATATCCCAGCTCTTAAGAACATTGACTTAAACCTAGGAGACCAGAAGAACTAGGTGATGCACATGCCGCATCAATATTTGATGAAGATGATTTGGAAGAAGCAGTGCATAATCTCCCAGCCTTGGATAAAGGAGCTTGTGCAGTCGATGATCCTGAATGTAATGAATATCCCTGACTTCGATCGACATAAAGAGGTTAACGCTGAGTTAAACTCCTCCCTTTGTGCTACCATGGAGGGTATTCGTGGCTTGATAGGTGCCTGACTATGGATCTGACATTGATCAATCTCATCACAAGACTGAGTATGTAGGGACCGGACCCTCACCAGTTCTACCCAGGGAAGACCTCAGATCTCCCCCTAGCACAGAGTATAAAGGAAGATTATGACGATGTAGAAAAGGGAAAGAGAGGCTAGAAGGTAGCCTCCATACAGGATGGCACAATGTGCCTAGCTTGTCATCGCATTACTGGTAATATTGTCAGAAAGAACCATCCGACACAGGTCACTAGATTGGTAGTAGACCTCGTAGGGAAGTGTGTTGAAGGAATGCAAATGAACTGGGCTAGTTACCTCATCAACGAGTTGGAGAAGGACTGTCGCGAAGCACAATATTAGGGATATGGGTTTCATTTTAGTTGAATAATGGTATTGATAGCATTTGTCACCTAGAAAATGCCGGAAGGAGCAGGCTTCCCCGACATTCAGCCATCAGAGCTATTGGCCACAAGGTTCTCCACCTTGTGGTATACGAATGATATGGCGAAGTAGTGGAGATCGAATGTGGTCTTCCATGCTTACTACCTACAACTGAAGCGCGCCATTGAAGCATTTCCATAAATGAACCCGAATACCTTGCATCAGTACATGCTGCTAGCGAAGTTCCGCACATATCGACACTTTATCTACATCACTGCGCGTAGTGATGAAAACAAGGAGGAGCTACAGTCCTACTATAAGTTGACCGATGAAGTCCTGGAAGAGATCACTAAGGAATGGCCAACAAAGTTCCTTGTACCGATCAAAGATGCATAAATCTCTGACCCCGACATCATCGGAAGTCCATTGGTCACCCAAGTCAAACATGATGGACAAACTAGCACGAAGAAAAAGAAGAAAAAAGAGGAAGTGCAAAACATAGAAAGTGACGAGGAGGACAACACCTCAAATGAAAGTAGGCCTGAATCACCTGTTGGAGGAGGAGGAGGATACGAAGTGAACCAAGAGGAAGGAGGGGAACAAGGAGACAAGCAAGACAAAGTTGAAGTTACCTCGCGGAAGGATCCCCTTATAGAGGCTGAGATATCAAAGAAAAGAAAGGTTTCTTTGCAGAAACCCTTAGCGAGAAAGAAGACCCGAGCCAATAAGCCTCAGTCAAAGAATGTGCTCATAGTGGATGGTGTCGATCTCATCATCACAGTTGTGGAGGATACCTCATAGGATATCCTGCAGAGGGATGAAGCGAAGCAAGAAATACTGTATGAAATAATATAGAAAGAACTCAAGGACATACATCAAGCCATCTATTCGAGCTGCACAGTACCTACTACACCTTCGTCATAAAAAATTGCAGAATTGGGGAATGAGCCCACCCAATTATGAAGGCTAGCAGATGAAACCAAGGCTAGACTTCATCGAGTCCAAGAAGAAAAGGAACAGGCCATAGAGGCCTTTAAGAAAGAAATGGAGGAGGTCCTAGAGCAACTTCGAGTTGCGCAGAAGGAGAAAAATGAAATTCAGGCGAAGTTTGAGCAGAACAATGCGAAGATACAGAAAGAAAAAGACCAATTGCTCACAAAGAAGATTGCGATTAAAAAGGCAATGACTAAAGAAATTCACTCTGTGCCGAGCTTGGTGAAGGAAGAAGAAGAGTCCATCGAGATACAAGTGGGGAAGCTCGCTAAGGCCATTCAACAGATTCAATCAAGAGTAATGGAGCTAGAACTTCAAGCAATGCCGAGCACTCCGCAAGAAGTGCACGATCAAAGGGAATAAATCGCCAGGAACGTAGTAGAAATAATCAGAGCACTCGACTCATAGTGTAAGTAATTGAGTGATCTAAGTGCACAGACCTATGAGTGCCTTGCAGAAGATCCGGAGCTGAAGAAATTAGAAGCACAACTCTAGGAGGCGAAGCAACAGACGTACACTGTGCAAGCACAAATGAAGCTGCTTACTACAGTTGAGAAGATGAAAAGATCATAGGAACAACGCACAGTTCAAGAACATATTACTGCTATCCAGAGCAAAGTCATGGAAGTGACACAGAGACTACATCCATTGCAGGACGAAGCCTGCATGATTTTTGAAGAAGTTGAAGGAAAAGACTCATAGCTAGACCAACTAGTTGTGACAGTGGAACACCGCCTGGAAGGGCATGTTACTGAGCAAGTGATTCAAGAGTTCACTGAGTAGGAAGCTTTGGCAAAGAAACAAGTCGAGGCAACTCGAGCTAAGCTTGAGGCATTTGAAGTAGTGTTGCCCAGATCTGAGTGACTTGGGACGAGTCACACGTGAGTGTTGGGGGCATGTTGGCCCTCGATGAAGTTTTGAGGAAAAAATGGTCACGTCTGACCAATTTTGGGACTTCGATAGACCGATCGAAGATGGAGCACCCAGGTGGAGCAGAGATCACGAGATATCACTCATTTTGTGCGCTTGTGGACCCAACAAAGGGTTTTAGGGTTTATGTAACGGGTTAATGGATGTCGGCCCATGGGTTTACCCATGATTAAGCCTTTTTGTAATGTATAAATAGGTATATAAGTGATGTAAGAACTAGTTACTTGTGATCATCTTAGTGAAAGAAGTTGTAAGTGCTTTGTGCAGACAAACTGTGTAAGGCTTTGTGCTATCAAGGAGTTGGTTGTGTGCCTTGACCTAATTTTGAGAAAGGTGGATCTAGTGCGATGTGCGCGGATCACCTATCCAGTGCGAGGCTTGGCTCTGTGGCTCTACGCACATGAGTAGACACATGTAAGAGATTGTAGAATAATAAAGAAGAAGAAGAAGAAGTTGGTTGATGTAGCCTCACACTGGGGTGAACCACGTATATCCTGTGTCCTGATGTACTTTGTGCGATGTTGATTATGTGATTATTTTCTTAGTGCTGTTGATGTTATGTATAATGAATGCATCTGATGCTGTAGCTTAGAGCTTAATAATGTGAATGAATGGTAGATCTGAGCTAATGCTATGTGGTAAGTAACTAGAAGTGTTAGATATTTATTGTTACTACGATGTTCTGTAATAAGGGTTAATATGTGATGTATATGGATGCCCCTAGGGGGCGGTCACATGTTGCTCTCGAATTTATCGCTATATAAGCACGTGATTGTGGTGTTTTCATAAGCAGTTTGGATGCACACTGCTTTTGAGGCCGCAATTCACCACCTTCCACCACGTAGCTCTTTCTCTATACCATGGTTTCAATTGCAGGAACACTCAAGAATTTTATTGTTCGAGCATGTTCCATCCCCACAATGAAGAATGGTCATCGATCTAGTTGCGATCAACGATCTAGGAAAGCCCCACTTTTGCTGCCACGTGCCACCCTTGGATGGACCCTACTTCCTGCTGCAAAGATAAACGACTCACAATTACTTCGGGATTTTGGGCCTCAGGCCTTTTGAATGAATATCTCTTACAATCATCCGAAGTGACGAATTCCCAAAGTGTGAGATTTGGCGTTGCATGTCATATTTCTTTGGACGACCAAGATTTACTTTGGGAGTTAGAGTTTCAGGAGCTTCTCCTAATTGCTCGCACAATTATCCAAAGTGCCGAATTCCCAAAGTGAGAGATCCGGTGACGCGTGGCCTCTTGCCTTCAATGGCTCAGATTTACTTCGGGACTTTGGGATGCTTGGCCAGTCGTTAATCCTTGTGAAAATTTTAAACTCCGACTATCCGAGAGCCGCTAATCTGAACTGTATATGGGATCTCCGTCATTGAAACATGAACCTATCTGCTTGCCTATATTTTAGCCCGAAATAGACTTGTTTTGAAAGATGCGCTTGGATGCTTCCTATGTAGACCATGGACTTGGACAACCTGCTACCCTTTACAACTATATGTGATAAAATTTGGCTCCATATGGGATGACATGCTCCCTGCAAGCTGCCAAGAACACGCAGTTCCAGTGCCTTAGCTGATGGGTTGTGGAGTTGAGCTCAAATTCATTTTGCTGAAGACCATAGGCTGATATGTACACTATTATACTAAAAGAAAACAAACACATGTGCTCTAGAAGGAGCTTATTTATGTAAAATCCTAGACTAACTGATTTTTTACAATGTGCTAGGTGAAAGAAAACTTCCACCATAGCCACCCAAACTACTTGGTAACATAATTCTCCTTTTCACTGCAAATGTTCCACAAAAGGTAAGGGAAGTATGACAATAGAATGAAAACATGTTTTGGAACATTGAACATATCCCCAAATGATGATAAGATGAATAATATTGCAGGCTCCAATGCTTTTGGAAAACTCAACTCCATATATAACCCTACAGGGTCATAAAATCTATAATAACGCGCACTAAAATGGTAAGAAATAATCTCCTTCATTGCATCATTTCTTACGTGTTGTTTGTTGTTCTCAACATGTACATGCGGGTAAAGGATTGATGCAGGTTGGCTAATCCCAGGCGATATTTGCTCATTTACCAGTGCTGGACATGAGACAAGCTGCACATTTATCCTTTCCTTTTCTCCTTCATGGACCACCCAAAGATCAGGTTCATAATTATCATACATAGGAGCCATGCTACAAGGTTCCAAAGGAGCCATGAAAAAAATATGCTCTTCATCATCTTCACTGGGATATTCATCAAAAATTGGTTGTTTTTGGTCAACATTTGAAACAACTTCTTCATCATAAGCAGGGATACCAAAAACATCTTCTTCAAGGACATGAATATCCTCTGCATTTTCTCCATAAGAAAAGTAAACAACATCTGTCTTCAATTATTGTTGTGGGTGGGAAATCCCTCCTACGGACTAGCACTAAGGGTTTTATCATGCATGTAGAAATGACCTAAAGATTCTTACTTTTTACCATCATCCCATGCCTAAACCCCCATTACTCATAAGTAAATACAAGGCTCAAGAGATTAAGTTAACGTACCTTATTTTTTGTGTTTGATATCGATCCCTTTTTCGTGCTTGGTCGTTCTTTGACTGCAACTCTCCTCCCAATGCTGACCTGCTTTCACTAAAGACAAATAACGAACTCCACATGCATTTGTTCTATGAATTAACGGGTTAGATATTTAATCAATCATACAATCAATATTCGAATAATGACAATCTCATATGGCAGGATGGGAAAAACAATTTTTTTATTAACTTCACAATGATACCTTACAATGATAAAGTAAGATACTGCTCCTTGATCCTGATCCTGGGATCTTCTTCCACTGTTTTCCAACTGCTTTTCTCTATACTTCTCTTTTCACAAGGATGGATAAAGGTTGGGACAAAGGGAATGCTCAATCAGGTATAGTTTCTTTACTATGATTCTCCTCTTTCAAATGGGACCCCTAACCCTTCTTTTATAGGTTAGAAGAAGCTAGGTATTTGGTCGAGTGACCAACCATGTATGGCCGAAAGGTTTAGTTAACTTACCCAAAGCCGTGTGTTCCATCAACAACTTTCCTTTTTTCGTGCTTTTGTAGGTACACGCGGGCTGTCTTGGGTCAGCTAGCGTGTACACGCGTGCAGTAATGGAGTAGGGCGCGTGGGTTTTTATAAAAGGGGTTTTAAAGAAGAGTTGTTAAATAGTGTTTTGGCAAAGAAGGAATCTGAGATGGATTGATGCCAGGTAAGCATGTCTGGTGCAAATTAGGGTTATAACAGATGCCCCCTAATGTGTGAGGTCAGAAGAGCATTTGATGGACGAAATACATTAACAATCTTCACCGATGTTCCGAACAAGTGAGCCCAGGGACCAAAAATCGGGAGGTGCTGTCTGCAAAATAATAATTGTCTCACCGAGGCAGGCATACCCATGCTCGGGATAAAATAAAATCATGGCTACCAATCAAATACACTGTAGATCCATGTCATATAACTATATAAAGTGTAGCTGCGAGCAATACACAACGAAGCTACATCTCAAAATAAAAAAGATATACATGTAGAGTATCCATCTTCTAGAAGCTGATAAGGCCTGATGGGTGGAGATGAGGTCTTCAGAGCTCTAGCAACAAATTCAAAATATTCAAAACTCAGGTAGGAGTGTAATATGAGTGTATGACTTCACTACCCAGAGGTCTTTGACGACTCGTCGGTCATGGACTAGAGAATCTTGATGATCAGACTGAAGGCTTCATTGATTTCGAACAAAGAATTGATTGGAATTTGAGGATGGCCAGGCATGAGGGCAAGAGACAAACTACAGAGGGGCCAACTCAGGCCTAGAGAACTTCCCCTGGATAATAGCACGACAAAATATGAGACTCAAGAAGCATGGCATTAACATAAGTTTATGAGGCAAGAGGCAACACAAACTCTCCATATGTTTGGAAGAATAACCAAACGGAGGAGGACACAACTCAATGTAGCAGGAACAATTTCCTAAGGTCATATTAAATCCCAGGGTTTGACGAACAAATAGACAAATGTGATTTATCCAAGGGTGACTCATTGTGTTGCAAATACAAAGAAAATACTTTTCCCTTCCTCTTTTTGGGGTATCTTTGATTTTTTTTTTTGTCTTTTTCAATAATTTTGAAAAAAGAATAAAAGAATGTTACGTTACAAAGGAGGGATGAGTTTTGAAAACATACAAGTTCGAGGCGCAAAAACAAGACTGATGTTCAAAGTAAGGAGACTCAGGAAAAATCCCTCCTGGGGCCAAAGGTGTCAGGACATAGAGGCAAAGTGCTATAGGGCTTGCGTATAAGGCATGCTTCAGATGGTTTAGTTGAGAGCAACATGGAGCCGACATTAGACCAGAGACGCAGGTATGCAAATGAGATTAATAATACACACAATGGTAATGTCCTTCGATGTAAGTTTTACGAGCCCAGAGAAGGTAAGCTCGGTGGTTTTTCATATTTAAAGAGTCTGAAACAACGTAAAAGGAGACTCTGATGGGGTACCTTTTTCGAAGGTAGTCTATTCGGTTTGAAAAAGGGGTAAACTAGCACCGACAAGACATCTATTCAAAACCATTTTAACGAGTGTGATAAAGACAAGATTACTCAACAATTTTTTCATTTTTAAGGAGTCTGAAAAGAGCTTAACTATGGAATCTGTCAGGAATGTTCTTCTGGACCACTTTAACAAGTGTGAAAGAATAAGGTCACTCGACGACCTTTTCAATTTTAGGGAGTCTAAAAAGAGCTTAACTATGGACTTCGTGGGGGTTCCTTTTTTGTAAATTTAGTCCCTCAGGTCCGAAAAAGGGTTAAAATTATGCCTGAGAATACTCTTCCAGATATTCGAGGCCTCTAGAGTATACCTTTGTTCGTACAATTGACCATCCAGACCGAAAAAGGGGTAAACTATCTACAGATAGATGTGACTTCAAATGTCAGTTTAACGAGCATGAAAGGCCACAAGATCGCTCGACAATCTTTTCATGTTTAGAGGGTCTGAAAAGGGCTTAAGACTTGCTATGTTTTGGGAGTCCCGTGGGTGAGGTCAAGAGTGATAAAGAGTCATGCAAATGAGACTCAAAACTCGTAATCATGCAAAACTAAAAGAACTCTTGAGCCTACAGTCATTAGTGATAGCATGGACACCATAATGCAACCAGGATCTACCTAGGGTATCCATGTTTTGGTAAGATCTACCACCAAATCGCAACACTTCTAAAGAAGCAATGATGGTTTCGTGTCACAACCTGGTGGGATCGATCCTATGGCAAAGGGATAAAGACAAAAAGTAGGGGTGGAAACCTAACTTATATGCTCAAGTTGGATATCTGAGATTTTTCCCAATGGACCGTCAAAAGTGACCCAAAACTCCAAAAAATGTCCTGATACCTGATCGTAACCTTCCAAAGCAACTCTTGAATCACTCTAAATGGTTTTCAATTCAAAGAAAATGATAAGGGGGGCCAAAAAAGTGACAAAAAAAGGGGCCAAAAGGTCTATAAATAGAAGTTGGCAGCTCATTATCACCATTGCTCATTTGGAAATTGACTCTGGAGCAAAAAACTCCCTTTGATAAAAGTGGTGATTCTGGGAGCTATAGTGGACGAAACGACCATCTGTCTGGACCAAGTAAGTATAAATACCTCCTTTTTCTTTTTAATTCTTTATTTATGCATTTAATTTGGTTTCTTGGGGGGGCGTCTACCTTTAAAAGGTCGACCCTAGGTCCACGCAGGATGTCCTATGACAACCCGCGTGTACACTTGCTCTGTCCGATGTCAGAGCGCATGTACACGTGACTGTCATCACAACAACTCGCATGGACCCTCCCATGAGTGCAAAAAGGTTTAAAAAACAAGGCCTAACCCTCTGAAAATTTTCCCATGTGCAAGATGTATGTGCAATGGAGAGAACGAGAGCATGAAGATATTAGCGCACTAGTTGGGGAAGACCCTAATGCTGTGGTGGTGTTAATACAATGTGGCTTGCTCAAGTTTTTTCTGTGTCCTTTCATGAGAGCACAACCTAGGCTACTGAATGCCTTAGTTGAATACTGACACCCTAACACATAAGATTTTATGTTAGAGGGGTAGTCACTGGTGCCCACTACAGAGGATATATACTTTTTGACTGGCCTCTCCAGGAGAGGGGAACCAATCAATTTCCGAACATTTCCTTCGGGGCCTCATAATATATTAGAATTGATAGGAATTTATTGTGAGGTTGGTACAGACCGATCGAGATTGCAGGTGCCAATAAGAAGGATCACCGATTTATCACTGTGGGCGATTGTGTTTCTTATTGGGCAGATGATTGGTTCTGCGGCTCTACATCAGGCATCCCGTGTAGATTGAACTGTGCAGTTCAGTGCTTAAATGCATAGATATTTGACTGGAGCACTACATTGCTGGATTGTATGAAAAGGCAACTGACAGATTGCCGGTTGCAGATGTAGAGGAACTTCAGGTTCGGGATGATTCTATGCTCTTTCTTCTTGAAAGAGTTCCTAGTTTCATTCCTTGAGTGGTGGTACGAGGACATCGGGCCTCTCTTCCTACGGTTTGCAGATGGGAAGTGTTGCGGCCACTACAGGGTGGTGGAAGGACCAATGAGTCCTTTGATGATGACTTCTTTGCTTGGTTGACATGGCAGATCCCAACCATAGAGGATTATCCTTATGCTGGGATTGATTTCTTGAGAGATCCCGAGATCCCTGTACCTCCAGGCGAGGAGCGAGGCGAGATGGGTAAGTTTGCATCATTTTTTTTTGAAATATATATAAGTTTTATGTTGTTTTTTTATATATCATTTTTTTATACCAGATTATTTGACAGATACATGTCTATTGTGTGCAGATGTGGGACCCTCACGACCTACAGATTATGCGAGGAACATGCGTTGTCCTCGACCAGGGGTCGCACCTGCCGCTGCAGGGGGACCAACAACATTAGGAGAGCTTCCAACCGGTGAGGTTGAGAGGGTTTTGAGACGAGTTGAGCGAAATTTTACCTCGCTCACTCGCACCATCCCTATGGAAGAGATTGAGGATCTACCACCATCCATGAAACCTCATGTAGTGGGGGCACCACAGACGTGGGTCCGACTGTTTTGACATTTGGCAAATGCTGTTGATTATTACAACAGGGCCCACAGGCCATGAACTTAGTTAGTATAGAATTTGATAGCTCCACCTGTATATATTTTTTGAGGGCATAAGCCTCATGACTCGTTACTAGTCATATTGTTTGAGGCACTTGCATCCACCTATGTACTCTGATGATTATGATATTATATATGGATTTTTATGTCTTTTTGTGTCTTATGGATCATATTTTCCTTTAAATATGTATTTACATGTTTATGTTTATGTCTTTTTATATGTGTGCGAGATGCCAGTCTAAAATTTGATTAGCTAGAGTATCTGTAACTTGGTTTAATCTCCTAGGAACATGAAAATATGTAATATAATCAAAGCTTCGTTCTAAGAGATGTACCCTAAGGAGTCGTCGGTGTAAAGTTAGATCATGAACACGGTAGACTCCATTTAACTGAGACACAACCAACTGAGCATCTAAATAGACCCAGAGATGAGAGATACCAAATGACAGGGCGTCACGAAGCAACTCAATAACTGCACTGTACTCGACGACATTGTTTGTGGTGTCTCCTAAGCATATACCTACGGAAGATAATAACTGGCCTCGAGGTGTAAAAATTACCCAAGCTGCGGAGGCAAGCCTTTGAGTGTGCCGGCTAGCAACATTTGCGTACCCAATGAACACCTCTGATTCACTTGACATCTACCACAGTGACAAAAGATAACATAAAAAATGACACGTCCATAATACTAAAAGAAACCAGAAAGTAATAGTACAAAGAATATACATATTTTACAAAAAGTTACCCAAGGTGAACTACCTATGAGTAATACTTCTTGAGGTAGAGCCCATTTCTAGGCTTCACCAAAGAATTTCCCTCAAATTCAACCAGATGATAAGCGCCCTTCTTTAGAACCTCTTTTATGATGAAAGGTCTGAATCACATGGGTTTGAATTTTCCTTCCCCTAGGGGGTCCTTATCTTGGTCATAGACTAGGACAAGGTCCCCTTCATAGAAAATCCGAGGATGAACAGACCGATCATACTGACACTTGAATTTTTGTTTATGAGCCTCATTGGCTAGGGCCACATCACGACGCTGCTCATTGAGTCGCTCAAGGTATAATAACTGTTCTTCAAGTGGAGAAGTGTCTGGCAATAAATGTACTGCCAATTTTAGGGACAGGATCTGCCATTCTATAGGCAATACTGCTTCCAACCCGTAAATGAGTTGAAAAGGTGAGAAACTAGTTGCAGTATTAATAGATGTTTGGTAAGCCCATAATGACGAGTATAACATCAAATTCCAATTTGACTTGGCTGAGTTGATCGTTCGCTATAGGATGGTCTTAAGAGATTTATTTACATCTTCCACCTGACCATTTTCTTGGGGGTAGTAGGGTGATGAATGTTCTTGCTGCAACCCAAGATTTGATGTTAATTCGGTCATCATTTGGTTCTGAAAGTGACTTCCATGGTCAGTGACAATCTCGCTCGAGACATCGAACCTTGCTATAATATGGTTAAATAAAAAGAGAGCTGTAGTCTCCCCATCATATTTAAACGTTGACATAGATTCGACCCACTTCGTGAAGTAGTCTACGGCTAAAATGATATAATGGTGCCCCCTTGCTGAAGGAGGGTTACATGTAGTGTAATCAATTCCCCACTTGGTGAAGAGACCAACTGTGATGAGAGGAAACATGGGAGCGGGATGTGCCCTCATCTTCCGAGAGAAGATCTGACATGGGTGGCACTTCTTGACTGATTCGATACAATCTTTGATTAGTGTTGGCTAGAAGTAACCTGCTCGTAAAATATTTTGGGCTATTTCCAACCCAGACAAATGACCACCACATGCTCCAGTATGGAAATCATTAAGCACGATAACTACTTCTTCATGAGTGAGGAATCAACACATGATGCAGTCTACACCTCTTCGATACAACGTATTGTCGAGTATGAGATAATTCTTAGCCTGATGGTGTATACGGTGACGCTCCTCACGAGAAGAAGAGGTGGGGCACTTCAAAGTCTGGAGATAGACAAGTATATTTCCATACTAGGGATCCGAAGATGTGATCAAAAACATATCTCCTCTGATAGGCGACTCTTCGGGCATAACATCACCTGACTCGATCGAAAGTTCCGAGATGAGTTCGGCGAAGACCAGTGACTTTTTGGATTTCATTGAAATGAAATCTAAGTCAAATTCTTGAAGGACAACTATCCATATACTAATATTTCCGCCGATGACCCATTGTGTCAACACGTATTGAAATAGATTCACAACGACAATGACGGTGGTCTTGCGAAACAAAACATAATGACGAAATCGTTGGACAGCATGGACTGCTGCCAACGCAAGTGTTTCGATATGAGAATAATTTAGTTTTGGTCCAACCAGGCCTCGGATCAGGTAATAAATCATATATTCTGAGAGTAAATCATCCTCCTAAACTAAGACCATGCCGATGGTTGACTCTGCCACAACCAAGTATAATAGGAAATCTTTGTTATAATTGGGTGGCCTAAGCAGAGGGGCAGTTGTAAGGGTGTGTTTCAATGCATCGAAAGAACATTGAGCTACATCGTCCCAATGAAAAGGAACGTCCTTCTTCAACAAGCGCATAAATCCCTTTTTAATCTCGACATAGTTTGAGATGAAACGCCTCAAAAAGTTCGCCTTGCCCTGAAGACTTTGAAGTTGAAGGATTGTGCGTGGGGGAGGCAACTAAACTATTGCCTCAACCTTCAGAGGATCAACCATGATCCCTGTTGTTGACACTATGAAACCTAACAAACGTCCCGATGTTACGCAAAAGATGCATTTGTTTGGATTCAAGCGAATCCAAAAGTAGCGACATCGCTCAAAGATAAGTCGGAGGTGTGTGGGATGATCTGTTCTCTTGCGAGATCAAGATGCTAAATCATCTAAATAGGCCTAGAATATATGCTTGAGATCATGGAAAGAAAAGGACATGGCCCACTGGAAGGTAGTTCCAACATTTTTGAGACCAAAAGGCATCTTATGATAGGCAAATGTACCCCATGGAAAAATGAATTCAGTTTTGTGTTGGTCTTCGGGTTTGATTTGTATCTGATTATATCCCGAAAAACCATCCATGAAAGAAAAGGCCTCGCAACCTCCACATTCATTAATTATCTAGTCAATGAATGGTGTGGGAAAATTATATTTTGGACAGGCCTTGTTCAAATCACGGAAGTCCGTACATACACAAATCGTGCCCTATTTCTTATTGACCAGCATAGGATTTGACACCCATTGGGTCAAATGGATAGGATAGATAAAACCAACTTTTAGTAGTTTCTCGACTTCAACCTTAATGGCTACTGCTTTCCTGGGATTAACTGGACGAAGATTCTTCCAAATAGGCTTGGCCTCCAGATAAGTTGTGATTTCATGTTCGACTATTTTTGGATCGATGCCTGACATTTCTTCATAAGACCAGGCAAAAACGTTGCAGAATTCTTTAAATAGATTTGTGTATATTTGAATCTCTTCGGGGGAACAATCAATTCGGACGAAAACATTCTCCACGATGCCAGGGGTTCTGTAGATATTAATCGGTATAGTTTCAATGATAGTTTCCATATTACCCTCGGCATAAACCTCATGTGTAGATAAGGGATTAATAGGACAAGACCTATATCCAATCATAGTCAAGGTGAATTCTCCTGCTTCGATTCTACTTAACTCTGAGAGGAAGTATGATCTATGATGGAGATTATCCCAGGGTTTGTCCAGACTAGTCATTGCTTCAATTATTGCTTCGTCGAAGGGCAAGACTAAGTCTAATGAATCGATATTAGTGAGATAACCTTGAGCCCAAGTAGGCTCTAGAATCGGATCTAACTCTTGTGCAAGAGTTGGATCTATGTCGACCGAAGCTTGCTAGACTAAAGAGTATGCTACTTTAGCTGTGGACAAGGGGATGGACATGCCAGGGTGCCCTATCCCTTCCATCATGGCCGATGGGGAAGGAAGTATTCATGGATCGTTGAGGTAAGTCGTGCGAAACGACGAAACTTGGAAAATCTCAACCTTATGGTGGTCTGATATGAAATTGACATCGCCTTGAGGGGGTGGGTAATCGGAGGTACCCATCAAAGATTGGCACAAACCAACTCCTACGTTGACGATGCCCGGTTGGGGATTATCAATCATTGGGACCGCGGATGCCCCCAATGAAGGGTCGGGTATGGAGAAGGAAAATTGATCAATGGTCATGATCCAATCCTCGTGTGGAAACAACAAGACCTGGAAAACTATAGCAACCACTGCTTGCATAACATAAGTCCAACTCCTACCTAACAAGATATTGTAGTCAAGGGATGCATCGACTACTTCTACCTCGACGCACACGGTCTTCCCTCCTAGCTGCACGGGGAAATAGGGAATGATGCCATGTGGTCGAAATGAATGACCGTTGAAAGCAGTGAGAGGAGTAGGTGGTGGAGACAAAATGGGCTGGCCAATGGCCTTCCAACATGCCAATGACATGATGCATGTCGAGGCACCCTCATCAACCACTGTGAGCAAAATGTTTCGAGTAAAAGTGTTCATGGGGTAAGCCACTACTATCTGAAATGCTACGTGGTAAGGTAGACAATGTTTTAAGTCAGTTGTATCCAACATGATTGTACCCGGATTACAAGTCTCGGTAGATCCTAAAGCGGCTAACAAATCTTTCCTCTGGGAAGGGCAACTTTGGAGGATCTCCAAAGTGGACATCGCACAAGGGGTTTGAGACAAATCCTCCACCATAGAATAGTTCTGGGCAGCCCTTGCATTTGGGTTGTGGGAAGCTTTCTTGAACGCACCTTTTGGGATGTGTGTCATTGTTTCACCCAAAGTCTTCTCGATCTAGAGAGGAGGAGATGGGATTTCAACTTCTTTGCCCTTCTTAGAAGTTCTTGGTTTACTGTAGTCATGTGCTCTAGTCGATATAAAAACATCACCTTTCATCATATACACATTCATGGATGCAGTATTATTCAAAGACGAAGAGGGTCCTTGACTACCCCCTTCCACGCTTGTAGAGGCTTGGGTTAGGTTTTTCCCATGTTGAAATGGATTGGTTAACACAACAGGTTGTTGCCGTGTCACAAAATTTTGGGCCTCTGCAAGTCGAGGACATTGGTGGGTTGGGTGGTCTTCTGCGCACAGGTTGCATGGATACCTCGCCTTCCATTTCTCAGTGTTTCCCCTGCCAACATTATTAGTGGGTTTCTTATCCCCCTTACCCTTCTTTCATTGTTTTTTCTTTCCTCCAGGATTCTAGGTGGCCTTTGGATTTGTCGATTGCACGCTATGTACATCCGACGTTTGGGTAGGGGGAGTAGTCAAAACAATTGTCTGCCTGGCCGCTGTGTGCTGTATGGACAATTGCTACAATTGTTTCATCAGTTGTTCAGCGGGCTGTGTTTGTGTTGAACCAACAATACCATTGGCATGTGGTCCCGCTCTTTGTCTAGTTTTATCAAGTATTGAGCGTGGCACATCTAGAAAGATCTCGTATAATAAACTAGACTGAGAGTATATTAGCGCTGTTGAGCTCTCATGATGGCATCTTCTTCGGAAAACACTCCCGATGTATTTGGATAACTATGGGACCAAAGACTTAAGGAACCACTCAAGAACGAATGCTGGTGGGACTGACACCTTAATTAAACTCTTCCGGTGTCTCCATTCTTGGATGTGATTAGAGATATAGTATGGTTTTGTCTGTTCGAAATTGGCCAACAATTTTGTGCTATCATCGTATCTCACTGGTAATTGGAAATGGTTTAGGAAAGCCATTTCCAATTCGTCGAAGGAAGAGTATGTTGAGTGGTTGAGCTCAATGTACCATTTCGTAGCACTCCCAATGAGAGTACGTTGAAACAATCGCAACTGTACGAAGTCGTATTTTAGCAAATTAGATGAGCACCAAAGGTGAAAAGTAGTCACATGATCTCCTGGATCTTCTTTAGGCTTGGCCTCGAACTTTGGTATGTCCGAAGGCAACTTCGCTGGCATAGGGGGCCAATGCGGATCATGACAGATAGGGTCATTCAACAACCTTGTCAAGTCTGGCAAATGCAAGGTTGCCAAGAAAGGTAGTTTGGGTTGTTGGTGATAACCATGGAAAAAGGGACATGGAGTTTGACTGGCACCAGGTTTCTAGGAAAAGTTCGGCTGCTGGCCTGGGTTCTGGTAAAAACCATGGCCATGACCAGCATATGGATTCTATGTGTGAGGAGACATCATCGACTAATTCCCAAAATAGGACATAGATGGTTGGGCATGCATTACATTTAGAGGACTTTGGGAAGGGTTGCCCCATGCCGATCCCATGGGCATAGGCATAACACCCTGTCTGAGGTTCCATTGGTTGTGAAAAGAATTGCCCTAAATCAACATTTCTGATGAGGGAACTGATCCCTGCCAAGAATTCCAAGGTCTTGATGCGGAAGAAGTTCCTGGGTTTGCCCCCTGTGCAGGAATAATACCCTGCATAGGAATAGGTTGTCCGTAATTGGGGTTTCCCCTAGTCGGGAAAGAAGCTGACGAGAAAGTGTTGTTACCAAACGCACTGAACAAAGAAAACAGTGTCGAACCTACTGACATATTATGAGAAGGCGTTCCTTGAATCCCTTCTCCAAGTAAACTATGGTGTGTGGGTGGCCCGACGGATTGCTGGTGGGTGCCACTGAGCGAAGGGGAAGAAGGAGGTATATGAACTCCCCTGTAAGGGAAAGTGTTAAAAGGAGATGAAGTACCCCCCATGTGTCCTTGTAGAGGAGCATTAGAGCTCCCTGCCCCCAAACATAAAGTATGTAAAGTGGAGTAGGAAAGTACAGGACTTGTACCTGAGTTAGGCATCCCGTATGAGAATGGAGGGTCTGTCGCACTCGGTGTGAAAGGGGCAGTGGCCGCCACCATAAACGGGATTGGACCATTGCTCGAGGTAGAGGCAGTCGAGACCATGGTGGCTTGGACCGGTGACGGTGGGTTAGGAGGTGGAATATCCCCTGTGGTGACAACCGTAGTGGGAATTGAAGAATTCCCAGAAGAAGTGGCTGCATTTATTTCCATTGCTGCGTGCGACACTGTCTGGCACTCGTAAGGGTGAATCTGTATGATGATGGGTGTTGAAAGATTAGTGGTTGGATTTTCGGATGGACCAAGAGATTTTTATCCAAGGTCTAAAATGGTTGTTTCCTCTGGATGTTGGTTGGGTACAGTTTCCTGTGACCCGGTCGCTTCAAAAGACCCTTGTTCATCTAGCTTTCGCCTTAGTGGTGGCAGAGGTGGCTCCAGTGTAACCGCAGATAGGCCCAGAATCCTTCGTGACCAATGGAGCTCGTGATCCTCCACTGTGTGAGAATATCAAAGACACACTAGGGATTTATATTCATTTAAAAAACAACACACACTAAAAAGGTCCCTCTAAGACAAAACAAGCAAACACTAAACTAGTTGGAAGAACAATTACAACAACCAACACTAGAGAAACTTAGCGGTGCAAGTACAACTTGAATTTGGAAGCACCCTCTGGGTAAAATCTGCATGGCTTGATCTCTTTCCTAGGTACCATGTTATACCCCCGCAGTCACCTGTGTATGTCTCTAAAAAATATAGGCAACTAGGTTGCCAACGCGCGAACATTCACTAGGCGGGTATAGCCGACAGTCGGGTAGACCACAATGAGCAGGGTATCGAGCCCGAAACCTGTCAAGGGTATTGGAGGCAAGTGTTCTGGAAGACAACTGAGGACCTTGAATGGATTCGAGAACCACGAAGCTCCGTGGCAAATGCAATCGATGGAATCCCAAGACAAGCCCTTTATATGTGTTCTCCACTACGATTGGTCCAGCTTTGGAGGGGTTATCTCTGCTACGTTTCTGCACGTGACCTCGTGTTTAGAAAACTCAAAGAAGGATTTCACTCAACTACGAGATACTTATGATCTAAGTAAACCGTCAAGAACTTATGAAAGCAAAGAATTTTTCTGGTTACTAATGCAAACCAACATTATTTAACAAAACAAAGAAAAAAAAGTATTTTTTATTTATTTATTTGAATGCTCACAAAGAAAAAAGGAAAAATATCAACAAGTAAAGACCAGGAAAACTTCTGGCCTAAGTGTATATTTCAAAGAGTCACTTTAAAAATAACACACATTAAAATTGGTCTCTCACACTTGTCTAAAAATCCTAGAAAAATAAAATTTTGAGGAATGATCAAACCTAAGTTACTGACCGCTTATGACAGAGACCCAAAAAACTCAAAGGTATAATTCTTGACAAAGGAAAGGATGACTGCCTCACCTTAAACAAAAATTTTCTCCATAGGCACGCTACTGATAGTTCAACAACAAGCGTGTGCACGCGAGCTGTGTATAATCAGGGCGCGTGTACAAGTGTGAAAACCTTATACATGCCGTGTGTACTTCTGAAACTTTAAAAAATGAAAGGACAAGCAATCAAGCCCAGGTAGAGAATACTCATACTGAGAACCAAAATCTCTCGAAGACTTAGACACTTACTTTGACAGCAAAAAGAAAACAATTCAAGGAAAACTTCATTGAACAAACCAATTTGAGGTGAAACCTAAGCTATAGACTGTAAACAACAAAGACTAGAATGAGTTCCAGAAAACCCCTAAGAAGGATTATTTCTGACAGGGGAGAGGATGACTGCCTCCCTAAAAGAAATTTTCTGAAATCATACACGTGACTGACACTTCCTCAACTAGCATGTACACGTGGGCTGTGGGAAGGTAGGACGTGAGTACATGTGTGCAGACCTTATACAGGCTGCGTGTACCTCTGTGGGTCTTGAAAAAAAAATGAGGTCAAGCAAAGAAACAAAGATAACTGGTATGGAAGACCAGAATCTCTGTTAGCTCAGACTTTTGCAGAAACTTTAAAAACAATGAATGGAACCCGTTCTTAAAAATACCCAAGAAAAAATATTCCCAGAAACCCTAGATGACCCTAGTATGGTCACCAATTCTGTTGTGGGTGGAAAATCCCTCCTACAGACTAGAACTAAGGTTTTTATCATGCATGCATAAATGACCTAAAGATTCTTACTTTTTACCATCATCCCATGCCTAAACCCCCATTACTCATATGTAAATACAAGACTCAAGAGATTAAGTTGACGTACCTTATTTTTCGTGTTTGATGTCGATCCCTTTTCACGCTTGGTCATTCTTTGATTGCAACTATCCTCCCAATCCTGACATTATTTCACTAAATACAAACAAAGAACTCCACAGGCATTTGATCTATGAATTAACGGTTTAGAGATTTAATCAATCATACAATCAATATTCCAATAATGACAATCTCATATGGCAGGATGGAAAAAACAATTCTTTTATTAACTTCACAATGATACCTTACAATGATAAAGTCAACTACACCTCCTCGATCCTGATCCTGGGCTCTTCTTCCACTGTCTTCCAACTGCTTTGCTCTATACTTCTCTTTGCACAAGGATGGCTAAAGGTTGAGACAAAGGGAATGCTCAATCGGGTATAGTTTCTTTAATATGATTCTCCTCTTTCAAATGGGACCCCTAACCCTTCTTTTATAGGCTAGAAGAATCTAGGTATTTGGTTGAGTGACTGGCCATGCATGGATGAAAGGTTTAGTTAACTTACCCAAAGATGTGTGTTTCGTCAACAAATTTCCTTTTTCCGTGCTTTTGTAGGTACACGCGGGTTGTCTTAGGTCAGCTAACGTGTACACGCGTGTAGTAATGGAGTAGGGCGCGTGGGTTTTTATAAAAGGGGTTTTTAAGAAGAGTTGTTCAATAGTGTTTTGGCGAAGAAGGAATCTGAGATGGCCTGATGCCAAGTAAGCATATCTGGTGTGTTATCACCCCATAAATTATGGGAATCAACTTATGACTTGGATATTATGGATATTATCTGTATCTAGTGTTTTTATTGGCAATTGATTTTTCATTTTAAAAGGAAAAAGAAAAG
>JZKD02S1619319.1:56814-67727 GCA_000966675.3 Picea glauca
ATTCATGGATGCCTTGCAGTTGGATATTAGTATCCAACATGAGATTAAACACATATTCATCATCAAGCCTACATTTGCTAAATATACAAACATGGATGAAGTGTATCGGAGATTGTTTAAAGTCATAGTGCCATGTCATCTCAAATGGGAAGAACTGTGTGATCTCCTAGATTAGCAGATGAGCTGTCACAATCTAGTCACCTGTCCAGTCAGAAGAGATTGTGAAGGCACCTCGCCAACTGCCCACCCTATAAATTCAGCATACAGTTTTATCGAGTCATCAAACATTTTCAATTAGTTAAGTCAGTTAGTCTAAAAATAGTAGGAGCATGTCCTGATCAGTTATGATGAGAACGTTTGTATTTTGAATTATAAATACTTCATCTTTCGAAGTATCGGGGGTTGTTGATTCGCACACCCTATTGCTATCAAACTGTATCATTTTGAAGAGATCCACCATTAATAAAGAAGAGGCATTTTACAGGATTCTTGCGTATTTTCACCGGTGATGTGATTTTCTAAGTTAAATGTTTTTCTTTCTCTGTAATCATTTTGTTTTCTGGGACTAATCTTTATGAATAACGTAAAGTTGTGGGATTTATCTTGGATACCTTGTTTCCAATTCTAAGGATTTTAATGTTTGTCTTCTAATACCTTCAATTAAGAAATTCTTAACTGCTTGTTAGTTGAAGTTATTTTCTTATCTTTTCCTCTCTCCATCATTCTAATTTCTAAAAGATCCAGTGAGTGTATTATCTCGCCCTGTGAAGTTCTTTTTCGGCATTTCTGGTTGTATCTGTTATTTAATTAAACACAGAACCCATAGCCCAATGGATGTGTAGACTGTCTCAACCAATTTATAAACCACTTTTACAACAAAACATACTCGTGCCTTTACCTAGCCTAATATCTAAACTAAAAACAAAGCTAAATCATATAGAGAGATCCCTCTCTGAAGCTGGAAGGGCTAGATCCCATCTTTAAAAGCGGTTGGTTAAGGTTACCTCTGTAGATTTCTTCTTTTTCAACCTCTAGGAAATTTACCAAGTGCTAACATGGTGCAAATTAGGGTTATAACAATTATGGAAATCTAGGAAAAAAAAAAGATCAATCTTCCCTAGTTCTTTTAACTAGCTTATCATCTATCTCAGCTTCATAGTCATGAGAAATATCTACTGCAGAATACACTTGATCTTCGTCATAAGAATGTTCAAAAGAGAGATGTTGATCTTCTTGAATATTTAAAACAACAAATACATGTGATATGATTCCGGACGTTTCTATGTTATTTCTATCATAATGAATATCATTCAACACCCCATGATATTCATGGTAAATGTTTGCTTCTACAATAAATGCTTCATCACAAATCAGGCTTTCATGAATAGCATAATATTTATGGAGAAAAGAAAACTCATTACACCATCCCTCAAAAAGACGTTGAACTGGAAAATGTTCTTTACAAAAGGAATTGAAAGCTGCATGAAAGTCTGTCAAAGAGATGATACTTGCAACTAGGAGAGATCTACACCAATCACGAGCAATCCCCTCTAATGAATACCTGAAAAGATTTATCTGAACATCTTTGTGCACGAAATGAAGCCGATGAATAAAATCATGAATGAAGCTGGTTCCTCCCACTCTTCTCCTTGAAATTTAGGAAGGTTACTTTCCCATTCATCTCTACTAGGCACTGGATTAGGGAAACCAACTATCTTTGAAAAATCATAGAAAGAATACCTCTGAGCTAAAATCTTGTCCATTTCAAACCAGTGGAGTCACTAATAGATTTTCAAACAATGGAGTCTCCATGGTGAAAAATGAGCAGTCAGAATAATGTGTCCAACTTCTGTTTACCATCTAAAACTGGATCTTCTCGTTGTCATTCTCCTAGGGAAGATATATTCACTTTCATCCCTGGAAATGACACCATTAATGTTAGTACTGAGAATCACCCTCTGAATGCAAGAGGATAAGCCCGATACCCATGAAAAAAGTAAAATGGATAAAAATTGTTTGAGTAGGTGGATCAACAAGACTGCAGAGAGAGGAATAACAAAAGTAACTGCAGATTAGTTCGGTACCATTGGGTTATGGAGTCATAAGTATCGTGAATAATTAAGGCATTTAAATTGTCTATCAGACAAAAGGATTTATGTGGTGATGAGGAGAAAGAAGGAAAAGAATGTCTGAGTGATGAACCATGAAATATGGGCAAGATGACAACAGATATTATATCGCCTCAGGAATCCATAGATCATAGAGATTCTACATCCAGACAAGAAGAAAAAAAAAATGTTTGATTAACCATGAAAGATGGGAATGATGACAACAAATCCTCTACCACCTCAGGAATCCATAGATAAGAGAGATTACATCCAGACAAGAAGAAAAAAAACAAGCGTCTGAGTGATGAACCATGAAATATGGGAAAGATGACAACAAATCCTCTACCACCTCAGGAATCCATATATTAGAGATATGCTACATCCAGACAAGAAGAAAAACATAAAATATATGTTGAACCATGAAAGATGGGCATGATGACAATAAATCCTCCATCGCCTTAGGAATCCATAAATTAGAGAGATTACATCGAGACAAGAAAAAAAACAAAAAATATCCAATGAACCATGAAAGATGGGCATGATGAAAACAGATCCTCCATCGCCTCAGGAATCCATATATCAGAGAGATTGCATTCAGACAGGAAAAAAAATAGAGATGTCTGAGCGATGAACCATGAAATATGGGCAAGATGACAACATATCCTATACCGCCTCAGGAATCCATATATCAGAGAGATTACATCCAAACAAGAAGAAAAATAGAGATGTCTGAGTGATGAACCATGAAATATGGGCAAGATGGCAACAAATCCTCTACCGCCTCAGGAATCCATAGATCAAAGAGATTACATCCAGAAAAGAAAAATAGAAAAGCATGTAAACTAAGAAGACAGTCTGATAAAAACAACTCAAATGAATCTTCAATAACACAATATTTACAATCCAATCCCTCAGGCTTACAACTGAAAAATACACATCCCTGCTCCTAAAAATCTCTCGGCTCTCCAGCGTATGAAAACACCTCCCCTCATCAAAACTTAAACTGATCTATTTATAATCAGATCAGTCCACAACTGCTAGGAGTTTGACCTTGCCATCTCATTCAAAGCTTTCATCTGTGCATCCTTCTGTCAGACTGTGTGTGTGTTATCCTGTTAGATGAAAGCTCGAACAAATATGGGTCTACAAGAAGAAACCATCTATCGTGGTACCTTCGGCTGACAGCTCTGTCTCCTCGGCCATAACTTCTACACCTTCTATTTATGGACTGAGCTGAGGCTTCAGCTACCAGTCCTTTTTCATTAATTGAATCCTCCTCAAGATCGGAGCGTGACTTAATGCCTAGGGGGTGGCCATGTGCTGCTCTCAAATTTGTCGTTGTATAAGCACGTGATTGAGGGGCCGTCATAAGAAGTTTGTATGCACACCTCTTTTGAGGCCGCAATTCACCACCTTCCACCCCATATCTCTTTCACTATACCATGGTTTCAATTGCGGGACCGCTCAAGAATTGTATCGTTTGAGCATGTTCCATCCCCACAATGAAGCGTGGCCTTCGATCTGGTCATGATCTGCGATCTGGGAAAGCCCCACTTTTGCTACCACACACCGCCCTTTGATGGACCTTGCTTCCTGCTGCAAATATCAATGACTCACAATTACTTCGGGAGTTTGGGCCTCGAGCCTTTTCAATGCATATCTCTTACAATCCTCCGAAGTGCCGAATTCTCGAAGTGTGAGATCTAGCGCCACGTGTCCTCTTGCTTTGGATGATCAAGATTTAATTTGGGAGTTCGGGCTTCAAGAACTTTTCCTGCTTGCTCACGCAATTCTTTGAAGTGCCGAATTCCCGAAGTGAGAGATCTGGTGACGTGTGGCCTCTTGCCTTCAATGGATCAGATTTACTTCAAGAATTTGGGACACTTGGCCTCTTGCCTTCAATGGCTCAGATTTACTTCGAGAATTTGGGACACTTGGCTAGTCGTTAATCCTTGCACGAATTTCAAACTCCGACTGTCTGAGAGCCGCTAATCTGAAATGTATAGGGGATATATGCCGTTGAAACATGAACCTGTCTTCTTGCCTGTATTTCAACCCGAAATGGACTACTTTTGAATGTTGCACTTGGATGCTTCGTATGCAGACCAAAAACTTGGATGACCTGCTACCCTTGAAAACTATATGTGATAACAGGATCCAAAAATGGGGTGAAAGTGGTCCAAGTATCTATTATTTGTGTAGCGAAGCAAAGGAATATATTGGTCATTTAATGATCCACTATCCTTATGTTGGTAAAATATGGAAGGATGTGGATAAGCTAACTAGTATATCAAATGTCTAGAATGACACATATATTCCTCAATATCATTTACGGTGTTTTCAATAGATGATTTAGGAAGATTCTGGTTATCTCCCCCTCCTTCTTTAAATTGTACAGACTTACTGAAATATGAAGCATACCCAACTAAAGACATATGTGTAGAAAACAAATATTTTGGATCAAAACCCTAAATGGCCTAGGCTTCTTTCAAATTGAGCTGGTCAAATTGAATTGCATATTCATCTAAATGAGAGATATGCTTCACAAATATCTCTTCAAATTTCCATGGTAGTGGGATAAATTGATTTTTCCTTCTCATTCAAGAAATGTTCCCATATTTGTATTTTCTACACACTTCAATGGTGAAAATCCTATTAGAAACATAAAATGTTAATGAAAAGGGTTTCCCTTGGAATCCATACAGTCTCAGAAAACTAAACTCTTCCAAATATTCAAAAAATCCTTTCTCAGATAGCATGGATGCAAGTTCTAACGATATCTTAGATGTAGCAGGGCCAAGAATCATCTTCTTAAAAATAGACAAAAAACCATTTTCTACTTTGTAAAAGTTACATGGGGCCTTGTGCTTCCATAACACTGGGTGCTAGAATGAAATCGATTCTTTCTTGAAGTCAACATTTCTTGCTCTGGTCAAATCCTCAAATATGTGATAATAAATTATAACAAAAACTAAATATGAAGTCATATAAAATTTCTTAGTCTTTCTTAGGCTCCCCAATTGAAACAAAATCTTGTTCGAGATAATGCGAGCCTAGTTAATCATTGCATTTTCATGAATTGAATGATGGAGAATATAAACAATATATTTGGGCACCGAGGCCATGGACTCTTGTTCAATTATTTTGTCAAATACCTAGGAAAATTCTTTATACATGGAATTTAAAGAGGATACCTCAACCCATTGATGTCGCTCCCCAGGCTTGTGAGAAAACTTTTGAGAAGCTTTGTTCCTTCACCATGTACTTTAAGAAAATCATCTACCTTGACATTCTTGAATATCAAAGCGGGGTCAATAAGTCACATCATCCTTCTAAATACTAAAGCGGACAAAGAAATCGATGGATTTCCTTGTATATGGATGATTCTTCTCTCAGTATCAAACTTGTTAGCACACTAGAGGATCAAATATTTAAAATCAACTACCTCCGGTACACACCCATCCAATGCAATGCCCAAGCTCTCGACTTTGTTCAATTCCTTTTCTTAATGTTGGAGAGATAAGTACCATTTTTATGCCTGCGACCACTGCAATTGGTGGTCTTCATGTCCAAGGGTGTTGACAGTGTCACCACAATATAAGTCCTTCCTTTTACTTGACATGTCTTTACACATATTTCCTTTTTATGAATAGGTGGTGCTCCTATCAATATAGTCTTTTATGGAAAGGAGTTTAATTCTTTATTTATTTTTACCACACCTGTAATGCAAGCTTTGATAGAGCATCAACCTCCATATTCTCTTCCCTGTATATATGATCAAACTTGATGATGGTGAAAAGAGGAATGAGTTCTATGATCTTTGTTATCCATCCCATAAGAGTGGTTACTTGTAACCTGCAGTTGAGGTTTATCCAGTCTGTAACAATCTTTGAATCCCCCAGGATATGTAGATGTGTAATATTCAACCAATGTGATATTATTAAAGATGCCCATACCCCAAGGAGTTTCTCCCTAGTGTTCGTGCCTTGCCAACAGTTTAAATTCCATCTATAGGTAGTACTACCATAGTCTTTAGAATACCCCCTTCCCCACAAAGTGAACCATTATTCTGTGCAGCTCCATCAAACCAACAAACACAATCCAAAATAAAGTTTGGGGTCTTCTTAATCCTGTTATGAGTCCTTATTTGTAACTATCTACTCATAGGCTTCATCATCCCACTGATTTGAATACTAACCCTTTGTGCTGAGGGTGAACAACAGTAAAAAATGTAGTTGTTTCTTTCCAACCACAAATACCAACATACAATTATTGGTGAGGTTTTGTAAAAATTTTCCACATTTAACCAATTTTCGAAGAAATTGTTTCAGGAAATTCCTCCCCATTTTGTGGCAAGATCATATGAAAAATGTAAAATTTTCCACAGTTTTAAAGTAAAAGGACAATTTATGAAAATATGTGAAATGGACTCCTCATCCCTGTAACAGAGTGAACAAATACTCGGGCCAACCCAACCTCTTTTTTGTAAAGAGTCCCAAGTGAGGATTTTACATTCTAAAGCTAACCAAATGAACACTTTAATTTTGTATGCCAAGTCCCAGGTCCATAACTGTCTTCGCCAAGTAGAGATCTATTGTGGCCAGAATTTAAGTGCTAAAGCATTGTAAATTTTTTTGGCTGAGAATAGTCCTGATTGGTCTCCACTAGTCCACACTAATATATCTTCACCTGATCACAGCTGGACACCTGAGTTGATAAGTGCCCTAATAAAAATTTTCCATTACAAAGACACATTTTTGGTGAGTCCCAAATCCTCACTGGAACTCCACTTATTGGTGATATAACCCCAAGATGATTGAGCCTTCACTTGATACAAATAATGAATATTTTGATTTTTTAAAACCAATAAAAGCTCCTGAGATAGTATAGATACGTTGCCAATGCCTAGAGTACACAACAACCATTTTTGGGCTTCCAACTCAACCAGTGGGTGATGAGGGGAAATGATTTCATCACATTTTTCCAGAAGTGAGAGGCCAAAGGTTGTGTTACCAGAGCTGATCTAAGCCAAGTAGCCACAAAAGTGTATGGGAGATATTTGTCTTTGATCACCCGATGCCATATCCCGTCCTCCATCAAGACTCTCCATAGTGAGTTTGCTGCTAGCGCGCGATTAAAGATGAAGAGGTTCCTAAGTTCTCGGCCTCCCAATAGTTTTGGTTTTGCAATTTGTACCCAACTTCAAAGATGTATACCATGTTCTTTACGACCCCCCATTCAGAGAAAGTCAAAGATCAATTTACGAATATTTTTGAGAACCACGATAGGAACCACCGTGAGTGCCATCCAAAAAATTGGCTGGGTTTCCAAAATCACATTTGCTAAGATGCACTAGCCTCCCAAGGTTAACCAACGGTTACACGAATGCTTTATCCATTTTTCAAACTTTATAAGTAGCCATCTCTAGTCTTCAATATAAGTTTTTTCCACTTTAATGAAATACCCCAAGTACTTAAATCCCAAAGCCAACTTCATGAAATTGAAAGTAAATAATTCCTTAAAAATCACCAAATCATCATCTTCAAGCCCCACATGATGGAAAGTAGATTTTCTATGGTTGATTTTTAAGCCCGAGGCACTACAAAAATGATCCGAGATGTTCTTTACCAATAGCCATTCTTCAGCTAATGTCTTTGTCATGATTAGCACATCATCGACAAATATAAGGTGTAAGATTTTTACAACTCTAGAAACCTTTACCCCTGTCAAATTCCCCATCTCTTGACCATGTTTCAATAAAATGCTAAGACTCTCCATAATAAGGATAAACAATAAAGGCGAGAGTGGACATCCTTTTCGAAGGCCACGTTCACTGTTGAAAAATGCATAGGTTTCAGCAGTTATCAGCATCACGAAGGATGCACTGGTCACACAACTCATGATCCATGAAACATAAGTAACACTAAAACCAGTTTGTACAAGAATTAAAAGAAGGAAATCCCAACTAACACAATCATATGCCTTTTTCAAATCCAATTTTAATAACAGGGATTTTTGTTTTTTTGTTTTGATGCTATGGATGCATTCATGCGCCATCCCTACGACATCCAGAATCTGTCTACCCTTCAAGAAACCCAATTGTTTAGCTGGAAAAATCCTCGAGAGAATGGGTTTGATTATGTTGGCGATCACTTTAGAAATCAATTTATAACAAATATTACAAAGCACAATGGGTCTAAAATACCCAAAAGTACGAAGAGAGTTCACCTTAGGAATCAACGCCAGAAAGGTCGAATTTAAAGATCTTTGAATCTTACCTCTGATTCTGGAATGTTCGACCAAATCTAATAAATCATCACCAACCACATCGAAAAAAAGAGTAAAAAACTCAAGAGTCTAGCTGTCCGGGCCCAGACTTTTATCTTTGGCAAAAAGACTTAAAATATCCCAAATCTCCCGTTTAGTAATAGGTCTGTCTAAAAGTACATTATCTTCCTCAGTCACAAATCATTGAAAAAGTCTGGCTAAATTAACTTGTTCCATCGGAGCCCTAGTACCATCTGCGACATATAAATGTTTGAAAAAGATAGAACCCTCTCCTTTGATCTCCTCATGTCCTCTAATGGTCTGACCATTATCATCATCTATCTCCCAAATATGCTTTTGATTTCTTCTGGCACTATAAAACTTATGAAGATATTTAGTATTACGATCACCACATTTTAGCCAAGTAGCACGACTCTTTTGATGCCAAAATTCCTCTTCATTTTTAAGAATATAATTTCGCTTAGATTCTAAAGTTTTCAAGTGTAAATCTGCAATGATGTCCAACCCATCTCTAGACAGACCAGATTAACCCCAACTTATGTCCTCCTCCATAGTTTCCATCTTTTGTAGCTTTTCGCACCGACTATGCCTCGCCCAAGATTTTATTCGGGACTTTAGTGTCTTTAATTTCTAGACAATTCTATGTTGTATATCTAATTCCTTAGGGAAGACATAATCCTTCCATACTTATTTCACAATCAAAGAATTGTGTTTTTCCACCAACCAAGTTAGATTTAACTTAAATAGATAGGCCACATGTACCTGAGTGAAATCAAATTGCGCTATCACAGGTGCATGATCATATATGAAAGGGAGCTCAACCTAGGACCAATATTGCCCAACATCAGTCAATAAGCTTTCTGCAACTAGAATGCGATCCAATATTTTAGCGATGCCTGCACCCCCGAATCTGTCGTTCCTCCATGTAGGTACCAAAACATCTTGAGCCAATTCGACCAACGAATGATCCTTGATCATTTCTATGAAATAGTTAGCATGTATATCCAAATGTGTCGTTGGGCCCCATACTTCATCTGTACTTGTGGTAAAATTCAAATCTTCTGCAAGTATCAAGTTTTTAGCAGCTAACAATCCTTTTGTCACCAAACGATCCCAAAAAAAAAGTCTCTCACTGCAAGGACCATAAACATTAAGAAAATTAACAACTCTGTGGTTTTATAAGGTGATGCCCGAAAGTAATATGCCCCCACCAAAAAGTGTAGGGTCCAATGTGAACTTGTCAGGGTCCCAGGTCACCAAGAGACCGCCCGAGGTACCCACCAAACTAACAACACACACACACCAGCTGGGAACAATTTTTTGCATAAACAGTCGAGCCTTGTCCTCAACAACAAGTGTCTCTTGTAAAAAAATAATGTCGGGTTTGACTTTAGTGATTAATATACACATGAAGGCATACTTCAGGGAGCCTCCCACCCCTCTGACATTTAGTGAGAGTAGGATCATATTTTATGCCGTGCAAGGGATTTTAATCCTCTAAGCGCACCAATGCCATAACCATAAGTAGTAGTAGAATCAAGTGTAACAGGAAGGAGAGTGGCTTTCTTACGAGAAGTCCTCGTCTTAATGGGAGAGGTCTCAAAACCCAAGCCTCTTGACCAAGCATAGCTAGACCCAACCCCCCCACTACCTTCCCCCGGTTTGCAGGACAATTCAGTAGATAAGGGTGGAGTCATAACAATATTTCCCTGAAATATTTTGAGGGGGACAGGGTCCCCCAACTCACGTAGAAGAGGCACCAAAGTATCCAATGTCTCTTCTAGAGTATAGTCATTCAGGTCCTCCTCTCTACAACTTGAGAGTATAAAGTTTTCCCTAACCCCCTCCTCATCCTTTAAAGAAATAACCTTTGAGTGTATAGTAGAACCAGCTGTGTGGGATCCCCTCCCAAGTAAGTTGCTAGTAACAGGGGAGGACATCCTAGACACCTCCCGAGAAAGGGAAAAAAAAGGTTTATTTGCCAGTGTCTTAGCCCCCGAGTGGCTAGGTTCACAAAATTCTAGGTCCAATGAGTCTATCTTAGTAGTCGGCTCGGATAAGCAGGACTGTACATGCAGACCAGTCTCTGGACAAGAAGCATCCATAACTATATTTTTTAAAGAGGTTAAAGAATGATACAAAACATAATATATGGATTTGAGTTTACTTGTGAGAGTTTCAGAATCTAAGTTAGGTGGAGAGTCTTGCATCCCGAACAAAGGAGTATCACGACCAATGGAGTCCATAACAGGTGAATCACATCTTGGAAATTTCTGAAGATGAGAATTTTCTGACTCCTCCTCATCCACTGTGCCTTGACAAGAGTTTTTGAAGTGTCTAGTCCTACAACATAGTGTGCAATGAAAGGGGAGGCCCAGGTAATTCAGCCTTTGTGAATACATTTGGTATCTCCACTGAATGTCTAGAGTCTCCAACAACCCCGAGTGAATATCCACCTCTACTAAAATTTTGCCCAATTTTCTGTCAGGAGATCCAAGTGATTGTTCATCCACTCCG
>JZKD02S1619319.1:87327-107347 GCA_000966675.3 Picea glauca
TCCATTTCGAGTGTCATGGTGGAAAAAATCTTTTTAATATTATATGGGTCACATCTCTGTTTAAATCATGTGTATGTGTAAATCTCTGTCAAAGAGATATTACAGGCTTTAACCCTAGATTTATGAAGAATTTGTAATTGCAGGTCTTTGGGATATCATAGAAATTGTGATCTTGAAGGAGATTGTGTGCATAGGCGAAATCAAACTTCTTATTCCCTTATTAGTAGCAAACAACAAAATAAAGTTCAATCTTGGATCAAAGCAAATTATGGGCCGTCGGGTTAAATAGTCCAACGCACTGTTACCGTAGGATCAAAGGTTATCGTGCAAATAGAAGGAATCAAAGAATAATCTCGATCGTTGATGACGACAGGATCAACGATCCATATCAATTCACAACATGGATACACAAAATCCATTGATTTATGGAAGCTTAGTTCCCAACCGTTGGATTGAAGGAGGGATGAGATCATAGTCATTTGTATGAAGGATTTGTTATAGGCCATTAGATGTGAATCCAACAAACAAGAACCGTTATATCGAGATAGTACAAATATGAAGCATTAATTAAATGGGAGAAGTTGGATGGTGACCTAGGAAATAGATGGAAACCTCCCATCTCAACGACGGATTAAATCGGAATCGTCGATCGTCGAGGAGTTGAAAGTGGCCAAAGTTCACCAGAGTTGCGGGAATTGTAGAACTAACCATTTGTCAAGGAGAGACAGATCAACGAAGGAGATTAAAAGCACAAATTGGAGTTGCGAGGACGTTAAATTTTAGGAGACCGTGCACATTAACCTGAACCATTGGGAGATTTTCCTATGTGTTTCCACAAGATTTAAGCGCACGATGGGAAAAATGTTAATAAACCATTAGGTTGAAATGCGTAGACCATAGATCTCAGGATTAGATTAAATCGTGACCATTGATCTAGGCGAATGTTAAAAACATAGGATACACACCCATTTGATTAGCGCTTGGGAGCAAAGGTTGGTTGTATGAAAGAGTGTCGAGGGAGCTAGGGCTAAGGCCATAAACCCAACATCATAGCGGATGATTACATGAGGGAAAAGGTAAGTGCCAGGGGGTTTTATTACTGTTATACTTAAGTGCTATTGGAAAGAACTCTGATTTATAGGTTTAGGCCCTGGTGAGGTTATCAATTTTTGTGTACATTAATGATTATCCAACCAATAATAACTTGATGATGATATTAAAATATAAAGTAATTTTATGTGTAATCAAATTACTAAGTAATTTATGACTTGATAAATTTAATCCTTATTAAAATTCTAGTAGGAATTTTATTAGAATTTTTGTACTTTGACTTATAAAAATTTATATTATAAAAATCGTGTACATAAAGGTTTTAAAAAATAAGTAACATACAACGAAACTTTATTTAAAAAAAAAAACACACACATAAAATAATTTGTTTCTACACTATTCATCGGTAAAATACTTATCTATTTATTAATTCACTTTATAATCATACATAATACAAATTTTATTAATTCACTTTATAACAATACTTTGATAATTTGATTAAGATCTTTTATATCTTTGAATAAATTGAATTTAATGCAATTTTGCCAAGTATATAGTGCTTTTTTTAATAATATGATATTGATATGAAAAAAAAGCATTATTGTTTAATGGTTAAGGATTTAAGATTGAGATACATAGAAGTTAGTATAATATTATTGAATACATATTACTTTTTTCATGGAAAAATTTTGCTCAATTATATTAAAGCATATAATTTGTTTATATCTTTTTTTTCTTTTTCAATGACCCAAGTTATGGCCATACTAAGAGGAAGGAGACATTGCCAAAAATAACTTACTAAAAGGTACTAGTAAATAGTCAAAACAATATCCCGAGGCAAAATACAAAGGACTGATTCAAATGTCTCCAAATCTAGCTACCTGAGAAAAAGTAGATACCAAGACAAACAAAAAAGTATTATTGTCGAGACATTCACTACTCTAGCTAAAGAGTTAATGTATTTTAAATTGTCTTCGAGGCCCTGCTTCTCCATTAGTCCACCTATGAAAATAAAGAGTGCCTGAAGTATCATTGATGGCTTGCTTTGATAATTTGTTTGCTACAATATTAAAATTCCTGTAAATATGTTGGAAGGAAATAAACTAGAACTTTCCAATCAGTGAAAAAATTATGGCTTTCCATCCTTCTAAATAAGCAACCTGTAGTCTTCCTTGCTTTGTAAGCCAATCGATGACCACTTTAGAATCACTAAGCAGGTGGATCCCGGTAAAAGCCAAATAATCCTCTAACCAGAGGGATGCCCAAGCTCCCATGAGTTTCGCTTTAGTATTTGATCTGCTTCCACAATTTATAGTCCAAACGTATTTAGTAGCATCCAGAACTTTTATTATACCCCCTACTCCACATGTACTACCATCACTTTTGGTAGCTCCATCAAACCAAGCCAGGGCCACTTCCTTACAATATGATATCATAATGTCCATCGGAGATTTGTCTTTTGGATAGGAAATAGATCCTGAAAAATGGGCCAAGGTTTTATAGATCACAACATTAATGGACATAGAGGAATCCTCGAACAAGGCTTTATTTCTTTCTTGCCAAATTTACCATATTAAATAAAATACAATATGTGAAGGGACCATCTTATGTAAGTACCACCTCTTTAAACAATCTGCTAGAGTGTCCCTTGCCCAAATTCTTTTCAGCTTCAGCTCCTTTGAAATTAAAGTCCAGGCTGTTGTAGCAAAGGAGAAGGACTTAAAAACATGGCTAACAATCTCCATATCTGATTTACAAAGAGGGCATCTCCTTGGACCAATCCAACCCCTCCTCTGTAATGCATCCCAAGTTAAGATTTTTCCTTCCATCACCAGCCAAACAAACAATTTCACTTTCAATTGTGCCTTCAAATTCCAAATAGTTTGTTTCCATCTTTTTKCTTTCTTGATTCTTTTGGAAGAKATTATACTCAGGTATATTTTTTTTGCAGAGGGCATTCYTGTGTTATMTCCACCAATCCACATAAGCATGTCACTCGACTCTTGGATAAGTACGCCTGACTACGCTAATGCACTTCTGAATAATTTCCACTCAAGTGCAATGTCGCCCTCCAATCCYAGATCACTTGCACTTAACCAATAAGAGGAGATCGACTGAAAATATGACAAATTTCTAGCCTGTGCTAAAGTGGAAATGTTTTTCTSTTTTAGCCCGAGCAAGAGGTTGCTAGAAATAAAGGAACTATMTCCCATACCCAAGATCCTATCCCTACCCAGCTTGATAAGTTTCCCCATCCCTGGGACCCAACTTAAACCATGCAAAATTATATGAATCATTTTTAATAATCCYGACGAGATTCTTGAAGTCCCATTCTTACTAAAAKTYTGYGATCCGAGCCAATTAAAAACTAATGCATGGTGAATGTATTTATAAAAAAAAAAAACMTGTKCCAAATGTCCTCTCCCATTAGAAGCCTCCATAAAGTGTTCTCAGCYAGAGAAGTGTTGAAATCAGAGATATTGYGAATTCCCCACCCCTTGTAAGCCTTAGGTAGAGAAATCCTTTCCCAATTGCACAGGTGCAAACTATGGGATTCGCCTTTCCTTTTCTAGAGAAAGTTGTACATAAGTTTCCTGAGAGTTCTTAAAATAGAGCTAGGGACCACTGCCAACGACATCCAATAGATTGGTTGAATTTATAAAACTGCCTTCAGGAGAGTAATCCGTCCTCCTAATGACAACCATATATAACACCATTTGTTTACCTTGTTCTCCACCTTTTTTATCAGCGAATGCCAATCTTCCGAATGGAGAGACCCTGCCTTCATAAAAAAACCAAGATATTTGAACCCCTGTTCCAATTTTAAAAATCTATAAGGAAAGAAAGCGTTGAACTGAATAAGCTCATGTTTCGACAGACTAACTTGATGAAAAGTCGACTTTGTCACATTAATAAATAAACCAGAAATAGAGCTAAAGAAATTAAAAACTTTATCGATTTCCCACCACTCATGCATAGTGGCACCCATCATTATGATCACATCATCCACAAATAAAATATGCAAGATATTAATTGATCTAGAAACTTTGATACCTATCAGTTTTCCCTCTCTTTGACTTTCTTTCAACATTAAACTCAACCATTCCATAACCAAAATAAAAAGCAATGGTGATAAGGGGAAACCTTGTCGCAATCCCCTCCCGCTCTTAAAGAAATCTGTAGCTTCTCCATTGATCAATATAGAATAAGAAGTAGAGACCACACATCCCATTATCCAGTTTGTCATACCAATATCCAAGCCAATCTGTAAGAGAAGTATATGCAGGAGGTCCCAATTAACGCTATCATAAGATTTTTGAAGATCCAATTTTAAAACCAAAGACTTAGCATTCTTCATCTTGATGCTATGAATACATTCATGCACTGTACCTATGGCATCCTGTATTTTCCTCCCTTGAAGGAAGCCCACCTGTTCTTTTGAAAGAGATCTAGAAAGAATCGGTTTAATCCGATTAGCTATGATCTTTGAGATTATCTTGTAACAGAGATTACATAGAAAGATAGGTCTATAATCTCCAAACTATATAGGTTTGTTAACTTTCAGGATTAATGTAATGAAGGTAGAATTTAAAGCTCCAGAAATAAAACCTTTTGTTCTAGACTCTTCGATCATTTCCAGGAGATCCTCTCCTACTAAATCGAAGAAATACTTAAAGAACTCCACTTTCCAGCCATTCGGGCCCGGAATATTATCCACTTTAAAATTAGAGAGAACTTTCTTCAATTCTTCCTTATCAACTAGCTTATAGAGAGCATTCCCCTCTAAATCGAGAACCATATTTGGAAACAAAGCCATCACTCTAACTTGTTCACCAAGATTTAATGCCAATGGTTTATTATAAAAATATTTAAAATGTTTAACAACAACTTCTTTAATCTTTTCTTGACCTCTAGAGACTGATCCCTCCTCATCTTGTATCTCCCAAATAAATTTTTGATTTCGCCTTAAACTGACAAAATTATGAAAAAATTTCGTATTTAAATCACCACTCTGAATCCAGATTGCATGACTACGCTGATGCCACTGTTCCTCTATTTCCTTTATAATAGTATTCCTTTCCTTTTTCAAATTACTTATTTCAAAGATATGACACAAGTTACTTTAAGAAATAGGTAATAATAACATACACATTTCACAATGAGATTCTTAGTCTTAAAGTCTAAGTCAAAGATATGACACAAGTTATTTTAAGAAATAGGTAATAATAACATACACATTTTACAATGAAATTCTTAGTCTTAAAGTAGGTAATAATAATATACACATTTTACAATAAGATTTTTAGTCTTAAAGTCTAAATAGGTAATAATAACATACACATTTTACAATGAGATTCTTAGTCTTTGACAATTACTTTTACCTTGTACAATACAAAGTGGATAGAAAAGTTATCACTTTAATATTTTGAGATGTTTAAAAAATACTAAAATATGGTAAACTCAATCATTGAAATTTTGTAACTTTTACTTACATTGCACAGTAAAATTTTATAACTTTTATTTACATTACAAAGTTAAATTTTGTAACTTTAATATTTTGAGATGTTTCAAAAATATGGTAAACAAAATCATTGAAATTATGTAACTTTTACTTACATTGCACAGTCAAATTTTGTAACTTTTATTTACATTACAAAGTTAAATTCTATAACTTTAATATTTTGAGATGTTTCAAAAATACTAAAATATGGTAGAACTCAATCATTAAAATTTTGTAACTTTTATTTTGGTGGACTATCTATTCCTATACAACTTGATGAAAAAATATAATAATTATATTAACAATATTAATTTTAATAATTAATCAATCATAATTTGTCAACATTAACATATTTTCATAACTTATTAACATTAAAATAAAAATAGATAAAAATAGATATGAAAAAAACATAATTACGTAAATTAGTTTTTCTTTACAACAAATATCTTCACTATCTTGCAATTACTTTGTCATTAATATTTCTAAATTCATTAACAACAGAGACATATCTACAATACTTATTAGTCCCTACCTTTAAGTTAGGGATATAGTAATCGGTTCGCCATTTTTGAATACTCCTGCACATCGTTCAATACGTTTTAAGCCAAAGTTTGGAAGATCTTTTCATTTTCCCCTTTTATCAATGTATCAAATATTTCCAACCATTTTTTTAACCAATCAAGAATTTTGAGGCCTTATTTGGCCTCATATCGAGACAAGGCACAATTTATATGAAATGTTTTGGCTTCAAACTTAGCAAATGGTTAATATATTTTGACAAAGTTACGGTGAGGTAAGTTAATACTAAATTTGATTTTAGCATTAATTCACTAGCATTAAATGTTTGTGAATGATTATCTTTGTTTATGTTTATGGTATAGCGTTTTGTTAAGTGTTGGCAATCTAACACCCCGAGGTCAAACCTCATCTGGTCACACTCTTTCCAAAAGCTTGGTACAAAGGTAATCTATGAAGTAAAATGTTCCCACCGGGTTGCTATAGAGGTGAGTCTACTCTTGCACCACCTTTGTGCCAAGAACAAACCCTCGGTGCTAGTTTTATTTTGATTAATACTCAGGTTGAACTTTAATGTTATCACTGGTATCATTGGGTTATCTAACGCAATGTTTTGGTATTCTATTAAACATATTTTATTTAAAGAAATGTATTTTATCCATTTCATTTTCCACAGAGATACAGTCTAGTGTTATATTTGCTTCCCAATCTAGGTCGTTGGGTTTCATTGGATTTTTTCTATGACAGTTCTGTTTTCTGTTTAAAACGTTGAGTATATGCATATATCTATACATTCTACAATGATCATACATTAATTTCTTTTGAATTAAGAGTGTCTTAAAAAAACATACAAGAGCGATCACTTATACCTTCAAGAAAGATATTATTACACACAGATATAAACCAACGCCACCGTGTATAATTATAAACTATGAATAACCTATCCTACATTCTTTCTATTATTTTTCAAATGATAAACTATGAGTAATATGTACCTGTTCAACAGACCAACAATTGCTTCCATCACCATCCTTCCATGCTTCCATCACCAAACAAGTGGGTAATAACCAAATGCTTCCATCATGATCATAGCGTAAGCAATATGTTTTGCATTATTACACATCACAATAGAATCATAAGAGTCTATAGGGAATAAGAACATATATTCCATTCTCCAATCAATCTCCAAACTTGACTCATAGAGGACATGTTACATAGATCAGTCTAATAAAAAAAATGTTTTATTACCTCAAGCAGTTTGATAAATTAACCATAGATAAACGAGAAATGAATACGAACGATTACTACAGTTAAATTGCAGAAGTGTGCTTTATTGTAGACAAGTAGACATCATTGGAATATCTCACGAATTTTCCTACTCAACAAATTTGGAGGAGAAGAGTGATGGTGCCCGGATCTATGTGCCACTTCGGTCCCAACGTCAGTAGAAGGACCAAAAGGCTGAAAATGCTTCACAATGTCTTTATATGTGATCTGAAAATCATGTTAGGTGAGGAAACATTTTTATATTACTGGATGTTGTAAACACAAAAATACAACAATATTGCCCATGTCTGTTAGATTGCCTCATGGCAATAGGGATGTTACAACAACTCCTTGCCTGCATGAGCCCTTGACTATTTCCTTCGATTAACTTCATGCCTTCCATGTGTCCATTTGCAAGGAACACATGTCGAGGTTTTGTCATGTGTTATCTTGCAAAGAATGTTCAAACATCGATATTCCTCCTTTCCTTAAAAGGCAAGTAGGTAGTATCTCGGGATAAACAAATTACCATAAAACAAAGAATGCCATCCTCCATTCAAAAACGATAATTTGACAATTTGTACGGGCAGGGCAGTGAGGGTTTTATTGACACACAATTCCACGATCATTACCACTGGTCAACCTCAGCTGAGAGGACATCAGGCCCAGGAATGAGATCCCCCCTGTTGATGATACCCAATTGTACGTGACCACCTGTTCGATATACCCCGTTTCCAGGAGGTATGTGTTCGTCCCAAGTTATACGTTACCTATACTACGTTATCGGGAAGGAGTTGTAAGTGACCTCCAGTTGGATATCCCCCATGACGAGTTGTTTTCTGTACCCAATTGTTCCCAGTTGTTGTCGGTACTCCGTTTCAAGTGTAAATGCCAAGTTTAATTCCCTCATAAGAGGAAATCCAAGAGTCGATGTGATGCAGACCCCCTATCCCTCCTCAGGGCTGCGCGACCTCCCGGACAGGATCTTCTGGTTCCGAAGCAAAAATGGCTCTTATGGTCCCGAACTGGAACCCTTCGAACGAACACACAGGTCCCTTCACCAATACTCAGTTGGATTTTCCAAGTGCTAAGCGTGAGCTCCCACAGCACACGACCAAGGGTCGTGACCTTGCCCCAACCCAAAAAGGGCACTTATCGGGGACCGAGACTTCACGAGTCAAGCGTCCCATTCCTTTGCCCTCCGAACCTCTGGTAGCCAAAATGCCGAAATTTCCCAGCGCTTGTTCCTTCGAGATTTCGCATTTCGCAAAATCAGGACACAAGGGGTATCCTTGTTCCTTGGAGCCTCCGGTTGCCGAAAAGACGAAATGTCTCGACGCTTGTTCCTTCGGGATTTTTGTGAATTGCGACTGTGGGTTTCGCGATTTAGGGAAATCCAGTTACAAGGGACACCTTTGCCCCTTGGAACCCCCGGTGGCCGAAATGTCGAAATGACGAAATGGATAATCGAGACTTTTACCGAAAAGGAATTTCAGATTTTGTGACTTCACAGATCCTGATGCAAGTTCCTTGACTCTTCAACTCCCGAAACCCGAAATGTCGAAATACCGGGAACCGGGACATTACAAGTCAAGCGTCCTGTCCCTTCACTCTTCGAGCCCTCGGTTGCCGAAATGCTGAAATGTCAGAGTATCCTAGCGTTCGATTAATGGCTCACAATGATCCCTGGGATCGATGATTTCGGTTGAATTGCGACTTCGTGATTTTGCGGTTTGGGATTCTGAAAGACAAGAGTCTCTGTCTTTCCAACTCGCGGTACCCAAAATCTCGAAATGGACCAATGGTCCAGATATGCTTATGATCAATGGTCACTACTCCTCCTGAGATTTGGGCGTCAAGAAGCCCTCGCCGCTAACCTCCTCGCAGCTCCACCTGATTCAATGGCCCGCAGGGTTTCGGTGTTTCTCATTGAGGACTCTTAGATGTCCATCCAGGTCTCTGGGATCTTCCATCCTGGATCTACACAGCGTTAAAGTTTGCACTCTTTCCTCAAATCGAATGGTCCGCGGGATTTTCCACCACGATCCAACACTTGACGACGTTCTTCCTCTTGATATTTTACTCGCTTCATACTTAGAAAATTTTCTAAGTCTTCGAAGACTCGGTATTCACCTCTTCCAGGGAATAAGTTCCTGGATCTCAATAACACTTCTGAAGTCTTATTCCTCCTGAGCTTTGTCTGGTTCAGACTTTGATCCCCCGCGCATTCCTTATGTCTGAGGGATTTCGATAACTCAAATCCACGATGTTCCTCTCTGGCTCGATGCACACCTTGCAGAGCTTCCGATGAAGAGAAACAATTAAAACTGGGAAAATTCATAGTTCCATCCACTTGTTCACGAAAACATAAAATAACAGGAAAATGCACACAATCCAAACACCACACATTTGGGTCAATTTTCCATTATGTTATATCCACAAGTGCCCACTAGCTACAAAATACATTCAAAATTATAGTTACTCAAAAGATTGAGATCTCCTGCTAACTCACATTTCTCTCTTACAACTAATTTCTCTCCGTCTTCTCGCTCCCTCTAACTGGGTGTACAAACTTTTACATAATTCAAAAATGTTTCTATGGTTTCCCCTGGCTACTTGCCTACTCTAAAATTCATCCTACGCTATCTTAGTTCAGTCGCTTTCCAGAGCTGAAGTAGAACTCCTGCTCTTTTTACAATTTCAAAACTTTACCTCAAAGGGTAGAATTCGACATCGGTTCAAGCGTGCCTCTAAAGGTGAATTTTTCGGTGCTGAGTGGAGGCAGATTTTGAAATCGGTTGCAACTACCCACGTAGAAGTTCTGGAAGAACTCTCACGTGTAGAGTGGTCCCGCCTCTGTGCGCTTGCCGACGATGCTCCTGCATCATACTCTCCTTGACAAAAATTCATGGACTCTTGTCCATGAGCTCCTCTACCGACTTTCCCTGCATCTGGATAGCAGCTTCATTTTCCCAACTGGCATATTCTATTGGGTTTCCTTTGCATTTAACTAGATACTCAAAATAAGTCTTCCTCCTAGTCTTCTTGCCAATCCTCTGATCCAGAATTTTCTCCATCTGTAGCTTCTCTGCCACAGGCATCTGCTTCTCCCACTGAATCTTTCCTTGATATTTTGATCCTTCTATGTCATCTTTCCTGTAAGGGTACAACTCTGAGACATTGAATATGGGTGAAATACCCACATCATCTGGCAACTCGATCTCATAGGCGTTTGCGTCAAACTTCCTCAAGATCTTACAGGTCGTATCTTCTTTATCTTCAATTTGTTATATGTTCCCCCAGGGAACCTTTCCTTCCTGAGATGTGCTAAAATCTACTCTCCCACTTCAAATTGAAGTTCCCTGCGATGATGATCAGCTCTGTGCTTGTATTTCTAGTTAGAATTTTGTAATTGTTCTTTGATTCGACTATGGAGTTTCTGCATTTCAGCAGCAAAATCCTTTGCTCCAGCGCTTCTGATCTCTCCCAATTCCAAGTCTCTCAACTCTGACACTCCCCTGGGTTGCATTCCATAGATTATTTGGAATGGACTCCTTCCAATGCTCCTGTTTGGTGAGTCATTGTATGCAAATTCTGCTCGTGGCAGAACCTGATCCCACTGGTTATGATGTTCAGTAACCAGGTTTCTCAATAAGTTTCCCAAACTTCTATTTACCACCTCAGTCTGCCCATCTGTTTGAGTGTGATAAGCTGAGATGAAGGAAAAATCTATCCCCATATTCTTCCACAACGTCCTCCAAAAGTGACCAACAAATTTTGTGTCTCTATCTGAGACAATGCTCCTGGGTAGACCGTGAAGTCTCACAACTTTTCTGAAAAACAGATTTGCAACATGTGTTGCATCACTTGTCTTCTGCCATGGGATGAAATGTGCCATATTTGAAAATCTATCTACCACCACAAATATGGAATCAAATCCTCTTTGTGTCCTTAGCAATCCCAACACAAAATCCATGCTTATTGCATCCCAAGGCCTCTCTGGTATTGGCAATGGTTGATACAATCCAGTGTTCTGTCTTTTCCCCTTTGCATGCTGGCAGATCCTACATTTTTTCACAAACTTTATCACCTCTGTTATCATACCTGGCCAGTAGTATGAACTTCTCAACTGTGCAAATGTTTTATCATGGCCAAAATGTCCATCCAATCCTCCACTATGCTTCTCCTTCAGAAGATTGTCCCTCATTGAGCATCTTGGTATGCACAATTGATTTCCTCTAAACAACAGTCCTTCCTGAACCATATACTCTATCCATGGACTTCTATCTCTCATTACAGGGCTTGTACATGCTTCGTAGGCCTCCTTGAAATCTGTATCATCACAGTACATATCCTTAAGGTGTTCAAACCCTAAGGTCTTCACCTGGAATTCCTGCAGAATTAAACATCTCCTGTTTAACGCATCAACAACTTTGTTAGCATTCCCAACAATATGTTTTATGACAAAAGTAAATTTTTTCATAAATTCAACCCATTTTGCATGCCTCTGGTTCAGTTTTTCTTGTCGGGTTATGAATTGTAAAGCTTGGTTATCGATGTACAAGACAAACTCTTGCGGGACAAGATAATGCCTCCATTTCTTCAAAGCTTGAATTATGGCATAAAACTCCTTGTCATATGTGGAGTATTTCCTCTTAGTCTCATTCATCTTCTCGCTGAAACAGGTAACAGGTCGATTGTCCTGACTCAGAACTGCTCCTATTGCAACTCCACTTGCGTCACATCTTACTTGAAATGTCTTCCCAAAATTTGGAAAGACCAAAATTGGTCATTCTGTTATCTTCTCCTTCAATATATTGAAGCTCCTTTTAGCCTCGTCTGTCCATTTAAAGGACTTGTGCCACTTCTTCACTGTATCCATCATTGGTGCACAAATTCCACTGAAGTCTCTAATGAACTTTCTGTAAAAACTTGCTAAACCATGAAATATCCTTACCTCGAACATGCTCTTTGGTGACGACCATTCTTTGATTGCTTTCACCTTCTTTGGATCCATCTTCAGTTCATTCGAAGAGATCACAAAAACAAAATAAATGAGTTATGTCTTCATAAAAGAGGACTTCTTCAAATTGATCAGCAGTTTCTCCTGTTGTAGCCTCCTCATTACTAGTGTTAGGTGTCTCAAATGATCCTCTTTAATCCTTCTAAAGATCAGTATATCGTCTAGACATACAACCACAAACTTGCCAATGAAATATTTTAGAATTTTGTTCATCAGCCTCATAAAAGTGCTCGGAGAATTTGTTAAGCCAAATGGCATAAACAACCACTCATACAAACCTTCATTCATCTTAAAGGTTTTTTTCCATTCATCACCTTCTCTCATTCTGATATGGTGATATCCACTTTTCAGATCTATCTTGGAAAATAAATTTGCTCCAATTAAGAAATCCATTAAGTCATCCATTCTCGGTAAAGGAAATCTGTACCTGATGGTGATCTTGTTGATGGCTCTTGAGTCTATGCACATTCTCCATCCTCCATCTTTCTTTGGGATTAACACAGTTGGTACTGCGCATGGGCTCAAACTCTCTCTGACTAAACCCTTATCCAACAATTCTTGGACTTGGTTCTTCACCTCCTCATTTTCTCGAGGTGTTAATCTGTACGCTGCCTTGTTCGGCAGGCTTGCTCCTAGTATCAAGTCGATATGATGAATGATACTCCTGATGGGTGTCAATGAGTTTGGTAGCTCATCCACCACTATATCAACAAAATTATCTAGAAGCTCCTGAACTTCTTCAGGTAAATCATCCATTGACGTATTCGTAAGGATGACTCTAGGCTTCCTCACCACAACGAATTTCATCTCTTGTTCTTCCTTGACTTATTTCGGGAGTCCTTCCCACTCATGAGAAGTATGATTGTGCTGGCTTCCTCCTTCACTCTCTTCTCCTCCATTGGCAACAACATATGTGTCCTACCATTCTTCTCCAATGTGTATGTATTCTTCCTTCCATCGTGAATGACTTTTCTATCAAACTGCCATGGTCTTCCCAACAGAATATGTCATACATCCATGGGAATTACATCACATAGGATTTCATCTCTATATCCTCCTATTTTAATTTCAACCAGGCATTGTTTAGAGATCGTTACCTGGTGTCCTTTTTGCAGCCATGAGACTTTGTATGGCCTTGGATGCACAGTTGTCTTCAACTCCAATTTCTCCACCATCTCTGTGGATACTAGGTTTTCAGTACTCCCACTGTCAATGATCACCTTGCACACTTTATCCTTAGTCTTGCAAGTTGTCCTGAAGAGACTGTTTCTTTTCACTGGCTTTTCAATTTCTGCCTCTGGTTTTAAGAGAACTTTTCTCAACATCAGGGATGCTCCATCCTCTGCTCCCTCTGCCTAAAGATCTCTTCATTGTGATTTTAAAATGTGAGCTTCTCCTCCTTCCTTCTTCTTCTCGGGACATTCCCAAGACATGTGTCCTATCTTTCCACAGTTATAGCACCTTAGTCCTCCTCTACCTCTTCCTCTAGAAGAGTTTCTTCCACCACTCTGTCTTCCTCGTGAACTTCCTCCTCGTTCTGAGTGATTGTGTGGTTTCTTAGCCTCATCCTTAGACTGATGTGTTCTGTCATTGTTAAATCCCTTTCTTTTTCTTGGGACCAAGATTTTACCTCTTCCTCGCTGGTTTTGTTTTCTAGCCAGCTTCTCCTCTGCCTTCAGCGCAAACTGATAAGCATCTTCCACAGTCCTCATTAACATCATGCTAAGCTCGTCTTGGATTTCATATCTCATGCCATTTATAGCTCGTAGCTTCCTGAACAGATTGATTTGGTAGTCTTTGGGTATGAACTTAGCCTTCAATTTGGCTACCATCATGTCCCAACTCTTTATACTCTGTTTTCCTTTACTTCTCCTCTCAGCCTGCAGTTCATCCCACCACATTGTTGCATGCCCTTTTAGCCGGGTGACCGCTTGCTTCACCTTCTTCTCCTCATTAACATCTTCATAGTCGAAGTGTTTTTCCATGGATCTTATCCAGTCCAACAGTTCTTCAACATTTAGATTTCCCTCATACATGGGGACTTCTATCTTAGCTCTGCCTCCCAATCTGGAAACTGCTCTCAACAAACGTTCTTTTCCAACATCCTCTCCTGCAGCTTATTCAACCTCAACCTCTTCACTTTCTGCATCACCGACATCCCCAACGTCAAGTGCTCTTCTCTGTGTTTCTTCCATTGTTTCCAATCGAGCGCGAAGCTCTTGCATCTCCCTCTCTACAACACGGTTGGCTAAAGGTGATTCTCGTCTTCTTGGCGACATTATGTTGACTATCTGTCACACATAGAGTACAGCTCCGAGTTCTCTGTCTCCTTCTTTTCCTCCTTCGCCTGAAGTCTACAGATGAAAAACTAATGCTTTGATACCACGTAATGCAGACCCCCTATCCCTCCTCAGGATCTTTTGGTTTTGTAGCTGAAATGGCTCTTCTGGTCCCGAAGTGGAACCCTTCGAACAAACACACAAGTCCCTTCACCAATACTCAGTTGGCTTTTCCAAGCGCCAATTGTGAGCTCCCACAACACACGACCAAGGGTCGTGACCTTGCGCCAACCCGAAAAGGGCGCTTATCGGGGACCGAGACTTCATGAGTCAAGCGTTCTGTTCCTTTGCCCTCCAAACCTCCGGTAGCTGAAATGCCGAAATGTCTCGGCGCTTGTTCCTTCAAGATTTTGCATTTCGCGAAATCAAGACACAAGGGGTATCCTTGTTCCTTGGAGCCTTCGATCGCTGAAAAGCCGAAATGTCCCAGCGCTTGTTCCTTCGGGATTTTTGTGAATCATGACTGCGGGTTTCACGATTTTAGAAAATACGGTTACAAAGGATACCTCTGCCCCTTGGAACCCCCCGTGGTCGAAATGTCGAAATGTCAAAAGGGTTGAACGAGACTTTTACTGAAAAGGAATTTTGGATTTCATGACTTCGCAAATCCTGATGCAAGTTCCTTGACTCTTCAACTCCCGAAACCCAAAATGTCAAAATATCGGGAACCGAGACTTTACAAGTCAAGCGTCCCGTCCCTTCACTCTTTGAGCCCTCAGTTGTCGAAATGCCAAAATGTCGGAGTATCCTGGCATTTGATTAACGACTCACAATGATCCCTGGGATCGACGGTTCCGGTCGAATCGCGACTTCGCGATTTTGCGGTTCGGGATTCTGAAAGACAAGAGTCTTTGTCTTTCCAACTCGCGGTACCTAAAATCCTGAAATGGACCAACGGTCCAGATCTACTTGTGATCAATGGTCATTACTCCTCCTGAGATTTGGGTGTCAAGAAGCCCTCATCGCTAACCTCCTCGTAGCTCCACCTGATTCAACGTCCCGCGGGGTTTCTCATTGAGGACTCTCCGTCGTTCGTCCAGGTCTCCGGGATCTTCCTTCCTGGATCTACACAGTGTTAAAGTCTACGCTCTTTCCTCAAATCAGACGGTCCACGAGATTTTCCACCAAGATCCAATGCTTGACAACATTCTTCCTCCTGAGCTTTTACTCACTTCAGACTTAGAAAATTTTCTAAGTCTTTGAAGACTCGGTCTTCACCTCTTCCAGGGAATAAGTTCCTAGATCTCAATAACACTTCCGAAGTGTTATTCCTCCTGAGATTTTTCTGGTTCAGACTTCTATCCCTCGTGCATTCCTTACGTCTGAGGGATTTCGATAACTCAAATCCATGGTGTTCCTCTCTAGCTCTATGCACACCTTGCAGAGCTTCCAGTGAAGAGAAACAATTGAAACTGGGAAAATTCACAGTTCCATCCACTTGTTCATGAAAACAGAAAATAACAGGAAAATGCACATAGTCCAAACACCACACATTTGGGTCAATTTTCCATTATATTATATTCACAAGTTCCCACTGGCTACACAATACATTCAAAATTACAGTCACTCAAAATATTGAGATCTCCTGCTAACTCACAGTTCTCTCTTACAGCTAATTTCTCTCTGTCTTCCTGCTCCCCTCTAACTGGGTGTACAAACTTCTACATAATTCAAAAATGTTTCTAGGGTTTCCCCTATATACTTGCCTACTCTAAAATTCATCCTATGCTATCTTAGTTCAGTTTCTTTCTAGAGTCGAAGTGGAACTCCTTCTTTGTTTACAATTTCAAAAATTTGCCTCAAAGGGTAGAATTCAACATCAGTTCAAGCGTGCCTCCAAAGGTGAATTTTCCAGTGCTGCATGGAGGCGGATTCTAAAATCGGTTGCAACTGCCTACACAAAAGTTCTAGAAGAAATATCACGTGTAGAGTGGTCCCGCCTCTGTGCACTTTCCAACGATGCTCCTGCATCACGATGTTGGGACTACTCTATAATTCACAACAAGATTTACAAAACTCTATACATGCATTCACGCATCGATATAAAAGAGGCACAAATATCTCGAGCGTAAGCATGTATATTATAGATTCATCGAAATCGTTGAACAAGTCCAACTTATAGGTGTCATGACAAATTTCATTATATATATTCTATAGCGATCGCTTCTATATACATGAATAACTAGACCAAGAAAATCCATTCATTTATAAAATCAACAAGCATTATTTTAATTTTGAGTATTTCAAGTTTGAAAATGGATTAAATCTTTAGATAATTTCTCTCGGGTGTAATGCCTTTTAATACTCTGAAATGTGACTTAAGAAAATTGTTTTTAAATATTGTTGGAATTAAAAATGAATCTAAACAAATTAGAACAATGCACAATTATAAAGAATGTTTAATATTTTTGGAATTAAAAATAATGTGAGGCTGAAAATCTCTCTCTCAAAATGATTTGAATATGTCTACAATAAATTTATATGGCTTAGCCTCTATACATCCTAAAAAAGATCGCTCTTGTTGTGACAATCACTTGTTATCATTGAACTTACCAACTAACCATACCTTTGTTTGTCAGTTTTTTTTTTTTTTCCAGTGGGCGAGGTAGTGTTGCAATAAGAATATTAAAGCGGGAGCTGGATTATTTTGGTTTGTTTCTTGAGAGTATTATTCAAGGTTATACATGTCAAATGGAACTCCTCTCATGCTATCTAAGTCTCTTGGTTTCTTTATGAAGAAGTTCAGTGTGTAGAACAACATTCATTCCTAGTGATAGAGACAAGGAAAAAAAACACTTTGCCTTTGATCCTTTGCCAATAGTTCTCTCATCTACCAACTAGTTCGTAATTACCACCTGAGAAAATGAGATTTTCTAGAGTCCATGTAATGAAGCACAGGGATTTATATCCACCTCATAAGCTAGTAAATCCGAGGTTGAAAACATTATTGCTTCATGGTATTTGTTTTAATTACTATGTAATATAGTTTGTAACACCCTGTTTCCCCCAAATTTGTAATAAATCCTAATATAGGAATTACCATGCTAAAGCATGATGAAAATGTAAATGTATGATGTGAATGGACCTTATGAAGAAGGTCGATGAATGTAAATAACATTATGAATTTATACTGCAAGACTGCTGAGAGGGGATGTGTTGAAAAAGAGACCACGATGGCGGTGGAAGGCACCTGGAAAGGTGGCATTAACTTCCACCGATAATTAATACCGTATTTGGACTCCACTGGCCCGAAGAACCAAAAGCGGCTCGTTGGCCCTGAATTAAATGTCTCGCAGGCTGGTAGGTAGATGGTTTAATGAGGGATGGGAGGTGAACCTCCCATCCATAGAGCCATCAGGCCTGATCAGCGCAAGGGTAATCACGCCACATGCAACCTCGCAAGAGGATAAGGCGTCGGGTAGAAGCAATTGTGGGGGCAGACGCAAGGGGAGAACTCTGGCATTATGCAGAGTGAGTGATAGCAGAGAGGAAGGATTGCAACCTTCGCTCCTGGTCACTGGAAAACGGAGACACAGTCTCACAACATCGTGGTCTCAGCTCAGGGGTGGCTAGTGGTAAATCCGCTGGGAGTCGCTAAGCCTACGGTTGGGTGGAAACGAGCACCCCTCTCAGCATTTGCATAACCCCTGGTGTTATTTCTGATAAGTGTTTTTCCTTTGGCATCTTGAAATATATGTATTATGATAATTATGCTCATAAGCTGTGAAACTGTGAATGTTTTCATTATAAGAATGTCTGTGTGGTATTTCGATCAGTACTAGTAGTTGCATATTGTATGGAAAGACTACATATGGCTTGTGTCCTCATAAATTCATTATTTATATGCGTACTGATCTCATTCAGACTTCATGACTGGTTCTCGGGAGGACGATACCCTTATCCGCCTTAGATAATACCATGGGTGAACCTCCCCATAGAAATACTTTCCTTGAATAACCCCTCAAGAACCCGGAAGGTAAATGTGAAGGTGTAAAGCCTTAGTAACTTTGTATGAGGAGAAACGATCCTCTTAAAAACCCGATATGGCATCTTAAGGATGGAATATCGAATCGACGGATGAGACTCCGTCGGGAGATCTGTGGTCACTCACGACCGTCATATCGGAAGGAGAGGAAGAAGTGTTAAGGGCCTTAACCTTGATAGGTGGTGATCGACGGATGAGATTTCATCAGGAAATTTTTGGTCCCCCATGACCGTTAGATTAGTAAGAGAAACTAGGGCGTTAAAGGCCTTACCACTTAGTTTTCCTGTGTCTTCGTGGATAGTGAAGAGTTTAGGACTGTAGATCCCCACGGTCCATGAGAACATCTGGACCACTGATTTTTCCACATCCATGAAGTAGTGGAAGAGTGCACAAGGTGGGACAGATATGAGCTGTTAGGTCTTAGCCAAAAAAACCCAACAACCATTGGATCTATTAAGAGATGCATGGGGGTTAAGCCCTCGTGAACAGGAGGTTGAAAGTCCCGACGAGAGGCGTGGCCATCGGGATATCGACATTCGTGAAATCGGGAGTCACGATGACATGAGGTCAGGAATTGTCATAGTGAAAATCCCGGAATCATTATGAGTCGTCCATCATAGGAGGATGCGTGGTGGCAATCAGAGCATTTGGGAAAAATCCCGAAAGGAAATTCATCCATCGGGAAATCGGGAATCCCGTGGACAAGAAATCCATACACTTCGAAATTGCGAAGTCCGGAATCCCGACAAAGTGAAAAGCGTCCATTGTAGGGCCAAATGTCATTATATCGACATATCGGGATTCGGCGGATCGCGAATCCTGAGGATGAGTACATTTTGGCATTGGAAAGTCCGAAAACCCAACAGGAGATAAGGATTCGGTCTTGTGAGATAGTGGTCACGTGGACCATATCAATGAATTGGCTCATCGGGAATCGCAGAATCGGGATTCTTATTGACAAGAGTTCGAGATTTCCCATGGAGGAAACCCTAGAGTAGATCTGAGTCGTCCGATTGACAGAGGCCACGTGTCGAGAGATTAACCGCATCGGGAAACCGGGGATCGAGGATTCGGGGGTCCCGTGATCGAGAGTCTAGATTTTCGTGATGATAAACCCCAATGAATGGACAAGATTCTTTCGGAGAATCTCCAGGTCTGTAATGACCGTTAGATGTGGAGATGAGACGTCAACTTAATCCAGGACGTGAATATGCTTTAGGATAAGCGGCGAGCAGATCTGGACGGCCAGAGTCCACCCGTCTAGATCTACGACTGAGGTTCCATTATGGATCCCCCTTACTGTTTTTCCTTTAGAGGTAGGGGGGGGGTCCGGAATTGAA
>JZKD02S1619319.1:107687-119057 GCA_000966675.3 Picea glauca
ACTGCGTCTATTTGAATTGTGATCATAAACCGCGATCACATGGGAATGGAGAGAGAAAGAAAGAGCCAGCTTACACTGGGCCTCCATGGATATTTAGGGCTTCTGATTCGGCAGAAGACCGGAAAAATCTGATTTAGGTAGTGGGTATGTGACATATTTACCCGAAACATGCGATTAATACCAGGGTGCTCTGTTGCTGCTAGTACAATATAGCTTAGCATTAGAGTGCTTTACTCCTCGGTTTTACTAAGAGTGTAATCACATGGCTAATTCTTACGATAAACTATCCTATACTCATCAATTAAATACAAACTCCCTCCTCGGTTTTACTAAGAGTGTAATCACATGGCTAATGCTTACGAGAAAATAGCCTATACTCATCAATTAAATACAAACTCTTTCCACTTAATGCAGGGACTTGTTTCTCTGCAACTTCCCTTGTTTAAATAGAATACAATGTTAATGAATCCTCCCAATACTGGAAGGACCTCCATGCTTTGGATGTGGAAATAAAATTGCCATTATGACTAATGAAGATTTGGTTAAATAAAAGCAAGCAACCATGTGAATTCAATAGCTAAATCAATGCTCAACTAATGCATGTTGATGAGCATGTGCACGTCACATGCACTTCTACACCAAAGACTCTTTAAGACACCAAATACTCTTTAGTATTATGTTACCATTGAAGATAACCATTTAATCTTTGACTAAATGTAGTACTAATGATGACCTTTCGGAGATCCAATCATAAACAAAATTAAATAGTTATTTTAATTTAACAAAATGGACATAAAAGGTTTTATGTACTATGAATAATAATAAATTAGATAATAGCTTATAAATTATTGGGTAAGGTGGTACTAATACATCATGCAATTGAAACCAAATAAATATTTTTTTTCCTTCGAAAAAAATATATATTCATGGGTGAATATACATGTTACAACCCATAAAAGAGGGGTCCAAACATTTTACATTCTTTTCCTGATTGTTCACTGTATTTTTATTTACCAAAGTTCAAAACTTGTCGAGACGACCCTTACTCTATACATAATAGACAATTCAAAATTTACAGTGGAAAAAATTTAACTGAAAGACATAAAAACACATCAATACAAAGAAGGATGTACTGCTCCATTACAACCAATGCTCCATGGCCTTTACGTCCTCTCCACCAACAAATTCGTAGAAGACTAAGGCTCCTTTCGAGAACAATAATGCTTTCTTGGAAATAATATTGACCTTGGTGTTTAGTTCCCTGTAAACATGTTGAAAGGAGAGCCAATCAAATTGACTTATTTGGAATTTCATATCTCAGAGAAAAGGCCCCAATCCTACATTCACCACTATCTCTCTGTCGCATGCCCAATCAATTACCAGCTTAGTGTCACCAAATATATGTAATGTTTTAAACCCTTTTTCTTGATTAATGGTCAACAGGGTTCTAAGCGCGATGAACCCCGTTATGTTGTTTAAGACTCTTCCTAGAGTGTAACACACATGAATGTAAATGATTATGAATCAAGTGTTAAACAACCCCTACTCCACAATGAGGGGGGTTCCCTTGACTGGCGTCGTTGAAAAATCCCCATGAGATGCCCTGGTCATAATACAGCATGATAGTAACATGAGGTTTCTTCACCCTTTTTTTCACTTGAAATTCCTTTGATAAATTAATAATCTACAAAGAAGATATCACAGGAGGGATGAAACTACCTTTGAAAATACAATTTTTATGTGCCCACCAAATTTTGTTGACCAAATACTGGGTAAGGATTCAAATTGGTTAACCTTTTTTTATCTTCCAACATTTCATGCAAGTTATCTTCAAGCCCCTGATGGATCCAATTGTTATTTGAATTGAATTCTTTCACCACCAATGATACAACTTGATCGGTATAGGATCAATGAGTAAAAAGATGAGTACATGAATCCTCGTCCGATTTACAAAGTGCACAAAAATCAGGTCGAACCACCCTCATTTTAAGTCATTTTCCTACTGAGCAATTTGTTGATGATGGCTAACCATAAGGTAATTTTTCTCTTTAATGATTGATGAAGTTTCCATAGAGTTCCCCACCACTAACAAAAGTTCCTTGAGAAACCTGTCTCTGTGATCACATTGTATCCCAATTTGGCTGTGAACTCACCCGCTCTTGCATTTTTTGACCAACAGAGGGACTCAACTTCTTCTTCATTCAAATGGGGAAAATTGGAAGTGAGACAACCGATGAAACAAGACTATTCATCCACCAAGGGCCAGACAATCCAATATCATTGCTATCTTTGTTGGACCTTGACCAAGTTTTGGGAGTTCCTTAGTCATGTTGAACTATTTTGGAACTTCAACAGCCTATCGAAGGAGGAGCGCAAGAAGAAGCAAAGATCATGGGATCTTGGCCCACTTTTGGATCCCTTTTGGGTTTTGGGGAATATGTAACGGGAATGGGATGTTGAACCATGGGTTTACCCATGTTTAGGCCTATTTTTCATGTATAAATAGAAGGATAGGTAATGTAAGTTAGTAGTAGTCGAAGTTGAATAGTATATCTATGTGATGTAGGATAAGTGCCAAGAGTTGGATCTGTGTGATCAGGTCTTTGTACAATCTGTGTAAGACTGCAGAGCTAAGTGTAAGTCCCTATGCGAGACTATAGAAGGCTTAGTGTTGTAACACAAGGAAGAAGGATCTAGCGCGCTGCGCAGATATTTTGCCATGTGCAGAGTAAGGTTTTTGAAGTCTCTATGCTTGTAACCGATTAACTGAAGACAATAAGGAAGAAGAGTTGGTGGACATAGCCCCAGGGTGGGGGTGAGCCATGTAAACAATGTGTTATGTGCTTGTGCTTTGTCTTGATGTATTCACATGTTATTTGCTCAGTGCTTTGATATGTTTAGATAGATCTACTTCTACTTTGTGCTTATGATATGTGAGAATATTAGATCTGATCAAGATAGTCATGCTTAGTGCTTGATATGTTCAATCTGATCCATTTATATGCTAAGTGCTTAAGTATTGTAGAGTAGTGTGAATGCTGCGAAGCCCTGTTTTATCAGTGAAGTGATTAATGATTAGATCTTGTATAACTAATGGTCCTAAGTGATTTATTAAGTAGTACAATCCAATATCTTTGTCCCAGCTAAGGTTGCAAACACCTAAGTCTTGCAACCACCTCTGCCTCTACCTAGGGTGAGACTTCATCTGCTTCGTAGGTGTTGCCGAAAGGGCCGGTAGTTAGGGATTTGTTGGTGCGCTATTGTAGCGTTGAACCATGGGTATGCCCATGTGCCAACAAATGGTTCCGTTGTCGGGACCTGAAACTGTGATTGCTGGGAACTAAGAAAGAAGAATCTCTGTGCAAAGATTCATCCTGAAATTGTGGAATCTTTGTGCGTAGATCTATGCCCTAGTGCGCAGTGTTCTACTTGATCTGTAAAGCTCTATGTTGAAGAAAAGAGGTCGGATATAAAAGAAAGAAGCCCGATCTGAAGAAAAGAGGTCGGATCTAAAAGAAAGAATCCTGATCTAACGAAAAGAGGTTGGATTTAAAAGAAAGAAGCCTGATCTGAAGAAAAGAGGTCGGGTCTGAAGGAAAGAAGAAATATCTGAAAGATTTGTGCTCTAAAAAATGTAAAAGTGAGAATTTATGATTAAAAGAGGTAAGATCTGCAAGTTCTGTGCTCTGATAAAGGTAAAGATAGTAAAAAAAAAATTTAGATCTGGAAGCTTTGTGCTCTGTATAAGTAAGATAAGTGGAAATTTGTGTTTCTAGAGTATGGATCTAGGTATGTTTAATAAAATTTGTCCTATATTGAAAACTAGGCCATTGGTATATGAAAGAAAATTTGATATTAATAGATCTGACTAGAATAGTGAAAGATATGTTGTACCTATGCATAGAAAGAATGTTTGGACTAACAAATGGATGTAGGATCCCAGAAATAAATTATTGCAGGTTAACTACCATGATCCTAGTGCATAGTACAGAAGAGGCTGGGGATCATTTAAAAGAAAGAGAGGATTAAACCTCTGTTATAGTTGCAAAAGACTGGGACATCTGGCTAAGGAATGCCCGGGTGGAAGACCTAGATGCCTCTGTTGTCAAGCTCTAGACCATGAAGTATTGGATTGCCCTAGAATGATTGCTAAGCTTGAAAGAATGAATCTGAATCAAGATAACCCTAAGTCAGATCCAAGAACTAAGGCTATAGAAGAACCCCAGAAAGAATTAGAGAAAATATTGCTACATATGAGAGAAACCTAAATGACCACCGACATGTCAGATTATCAGAGATCTTTAAATACAAGGAACACCTTGAAGCAAGAATATGAGACTGCGACATTGACTGTGTTCTAGATGAAGAAACACAGATGAATATCATGATAGAGAGAACTTGGGAAGCTATAGGGAAGCCTACTATGACTCCCTCATTAGGAGGAATAGGGTTATTCAGAGGAAAACCTATGATCTTCAATGGAACTTCAACAGAGGAAGATTTTGAGATTATTCAATTTATTGAGGACATCGCCCCGTTTACCATGTTAATAGGAAAACCTTGGATTGACAGAGATCAAGCCAGGTGAAAGAAAGAAGAAGAAGTCTTGGAGTAGAAGAAACAAGAGTTAAAATATTTCATGACTAGAAGGATCACATACTTGATTGAAGAACAAGAGAACAAATCAAAGCTATTTGATACTAGAGACCATGATGTCCAAGATGCAAGAACACTAGAAGACCCACAAAAGACTGAAGTACTTACTCCAAAAGAAGAGGTATTACCCCTAAATCCTAGGAAAGAATCTCAACAACGTGCAGTGACTATGTTAAAAGAAGATAAGAATCAGAATGGAAAAAAACATACCAAGATGAAGCTCACTGGAAAGAAGGCTAGAAAGATAAGTAAAAGGAGGGATAAGATTGAAAAGTTACAGAATATTCCAGAGGGAATTTCGTAGATAGAAAATTTGCAGAATTGGAGCTTCGTTGGGATATCAGAACAGAAACACATGGCACTTCTCAATGGCAAAGCAATATAGCCATTGGGGATAATATAACCATTCAATCGATGCTCTGAACGGGAAGAAAGGAAATTAAGGTCCATCATCAGACCGTTAGACCATGCCATAAAGGCTCAAACAAGATTTAATGAAGGCTCATAACCATTGCAATCAAACCATTTCCAAGTTTCCTACTTATCCCGTCGCGCCATGCACGGAGAACACTTTTGCTAACTGAGAATCTGAAGCCCACAGACTAAGCGAATTGTATACAGTGATATTTTCACTATTGTTGTTTGTTCTAGTGTCATATCTAAGATCCTTGTGACCCCGATAATTTTAATCTCGAGCACGTATGTCTGACGAGCTCACTGCAGTTGAAGAATCAGTAACGAAAGTTCTTCTCGACTTAATGACTGAAAGAGTCATGTCGGAGAGAGGAGTGTCTACAGGTGTACACGCATCTTCAACAAGAGGACTGTCAGCCTCTTCATCCACTGCTCGAGCCAGACCATCCTGGCTAGTAGATGAAAAGCAAACTAATAAAATATAGGATCTCGCAAATGCCAATATGATTCTGAGTATTTTACCTGCCTATCTACCACCCCTGAGCGACGCAATCAATCGAGACAGTGTGCCCAAAGATTTTGAGTACACTTTGGTCATTGTGTACCTCCCGAAGGGGATACACATAGTGCGTACAGACCGGGATAAGATCACAATGTTGAAGTTTAGCGACTTCAACCTCGGCGACATGAATGTTTATAGCATGCTCACCCCACACAAGTATCTAACTAAAACCAAAGGAAAGAATTAAAATATAATTCCTCAATCATGGACCCATAACCTCGTGTAGTCCACACTGCTCAACGTCATGAAGATATCGCACTTCTGTAGGCATCAAGAAGTGAATGCATGCATCAATTTTTTGTTTTCCTACTACCATGGGGAATATTTGTGGTTGAACTGTCGTATCATAGTGGATCCAACGTTGATCAATTGGATCACATGGCTAAGCATGAAAGGCCCTGACCCACAAGAGTTCTACCCCGAAAAGACCACGGATCGCGCTCTTGCGCAGAATATTAAAGACACCTACGACGATATAGAGAAGGGCACATGAGGCTACAAGGTATATTCTATCCAGAGAGGTGCATTGCACCTCACCTGCCAATTGATCGTGGGAAAGTTGGTGCGAAAGAATCGACCCACCCAAGTCACAGGGTTCGCAGTCGACCTCGCAGGGAAGTGTGTGGAAGGACTTCGGATGAATTGGGTGCAGTACTTGGTAAACCAGTTGGAAATTGACTACAGGGAAGCGCAGGACCAAGGAAACAAGTTCCACTTCAGCTGGCTTCTCATACTGGTCGCTTTCATTGCATGGGAGATGCCGAAAGGTGCGACCTTCCCAGACATCGAGCCGTTTGAACCTCTGGTCGTGAAGTGCAGTACACTGTGGTACTTGAATGACATGAATAAGCAATGGAAATCAAATACCATGTTCCACACATATTACAACCAACTGAAGACAAATATCCAGTATAAGCCTCGTATAACCCCAAACACTCTCCACAGTTTCAGGCCCTTGATGAAATTTAGCGCAGACCACCATTTCATCTATATCATAGCACACATTGATGAGCATAAACAACAACTACATTCATACTACAAGTTGACGGAGGAGGATTTGAAGGAAATCACCAAGGAATGGTCGACGGACCTCCTCATCCCAAAAAACCCCCTAGAGATATATGATATTGACAGTCCCAAAGCAACGCATTATACCCCTGGACCCAACAAGACAAAGAAGAATTAAGACACCCAAGATGTCAGTAGTACTTTGGCGAAAATTGCTTCTATCTCACCTGAGCAAAGAGGAGATGGTATAAAGATAGATGGCGCAGAAGTGAGACAGAAGAAAGGAAAGGTTACACCGCCTAGAGATGAGGAGGACCCCTCGAAGAAAATGAAGGTTTCCCCTCCGAAACCTTTCTCAAGGAAGAAATCAAAAGCAACCAGAACCAAATTTGAGACTACCCTCACATCAGATGATTTTGATTTTATTGTAGAAGCATTGAACGATGCTTCGCTGGAGATAGCAAAGAAGCAAGAAGCTAAGGAGTGGGAGGTGTTTAATCAGATAAAGGTTGAACTTCAAGGAGTGCATCAGGCACTACAGTCTAGCCACGCAATTTCCACTGCACCTCCATCATTGGAAACACTAGAACTAGGTGATGAGCCAACTCAACTACACCACATCGTTGATACAGTTGAAGCTCGCCTTCGACGAGCTCAGGAAGAGAAAACACAAGCCACCCAGGCTTTAGTGCAAGTATAGAAATACCTTGCGGACCAATGCAATACTGCAGAATGGGAAAATCTTTCTCTGCAAGAAAAATGGGATGAAGAAAAAACACAGTTGCAACAAAGCAAAGGACAGTTGCTCGTAGAGCAACTCGAAGTTAAGGAAATGGTCAACAAATCACTTCGCTCTGTGACAGTTGTCAAATTAAATATCGAAGAGATATTTCCACAGCAGGTGGTACGACTTGAATCTAGGTAATCCAACAACTCCAACAACACATAGAAGAATTGGAGCTCCACACTGTGCCCGAGACCCCTCAAGATGTAAGAGACCTAAGGGAAGCAATTGCCCACAACGCAGTTGATAAATTAAAAGACCTTTCCTTGGAGTGCAAGCATCTAAGTAACTGCAACACCCAGACATATGAAAACCTCACTGAGAACCCGGAGTTACAAACACTGGAGTTGCAGCTCCAAGAAGTGAAGCAACACATAGATACACTACAGGCACAGCTGAAGACCCTGTCGACTGTATATAGAATGAAGAGGTCTCACGAGCAATGTACAACCCAAAAACATATCCATATGATCCAAAGAAAAGTGATGGAAATAACTCAACGACTCCAACTAATACAAGATAAGGCATGCATGTTATTTACAGAGGTCGAGAGCCAAGGAGTAGAGCTAGAACAGGTCGTCATCACAACAGAACATCACCTAGAAGGGCTAGTGAAAGATGTATTAATCTAGGAGTTCACTGAACAAGAGGCCACAACAAAGTGACAAGTTGAAGTAGCTCGAGCCAATCTCGAGGCGTTTGAGGTAGAACTAGGTAGACCAGAGTGACTCAGGATGAATCACAAGTGAGTGTTGGGGGCCTATTGGCCCTTGACCAAGTTTTGGGAGTTTCTTGGTCATGTTGACCTATTTTGGGACTTCGACAACCTTTCGAAGGAGGAGCACAAGATGAAGCGGATATCATGGTATCTTGGCCCACTTTTGGATCCTTTTTGGGGTTTTGGGAATATGTAATGGGAATGGGATGTCGGCCCATGGGTTTACCCATGTTTAGGCCTATTTTGCATGTATAAATAGAAGGATAGGAAATGTAAGTTAGTAGTAGTTGAAGTCAAATAGTATATCTATGTGATGTAGGCTAAGTGCCAAGAGTTGGATCTGTGTGATCAAGGCTTTGTGCATTATGTGTAAGACTACAAAGCTGAGTGCAAGTCCCTGTGCGAGACTATAGAATACTTAGTGTTGTAACACAAGAAAGAAGGATCTAGCAAGCTGTGCAGATCTTTTGTCCTGTGCGGAGTAAGGGTTTTGAAGGCTCTGTGCTTGTAACCAATTAACTGAAGACAATAAGGAATAAGAGTTGGTAGACACAGCCCCACGGTGGGGGTGAACCATGTAAGCACTGTGTTATGTGCTTGTTCTTTGTCTTGATGTATTCACATGTTATTTGCTAAGTGCTTTGATATGTTTAGATAGATCTACTTCTGCTTTATGCTTATGATATGTGAGAATATTAGATCTGATCAAGATACTCATGCTTAGTGCTTGATATGTTCATTCTGATCCATTTATATGCTAAGTGCTTAAGTAATGTAGAGTAGTGTGAATGCTTTGAAGCCCTGTTTTATCAACGAAGTGTTTAATGATTAGATCTTGTAGAACTAACAGTGCTAAGTGCTTTATTAAGTAGTAGAATCACAGATTTGTGTCCCAGCTAAGGTTTCAAACACCTGAGTCTTGCAACAACCCCTGCCTCTACCTCGGGTGAGACTTCATATGCTTCGCAGTTGTTGCTGAAAGGGCCGATAGTTAGGGCTTTGTTGATGCGTTTTTGTAGTGTTGAACCCTGGGTTTGCCCCTGTGGCAACAATCTTTCCATCCTAATCTTCCTCTAATTTGAGGGATTTTATCTTGGACATCTGTCAGATAGTGAATACCAACTTCATGAAGAGATTTAATGAGAGAATAAGAGAGAGCATAATCATCCCTAGCACCCATCCATGACTTTGAACCAATTCTGAATTTTTTCCTATTTATGATATTCTATACTGTCCAAATCCTTACCAAGGGAAAAGAGGATGTAAGGTATTTCCATACAATAGACTTGGTCGATGGTTTGACAGGTTTCTTGTACCAGTCTTTGATTGACATCCCTCATAGTATTTTGACTTCAATACTCTTCCCCAAAGGGACTCATTGTGGGTGAGTCTCCAAATACTTCTAGATACTAGGCATAGAGAGAATGAGAAAATGTTCTTTATACCCTAGCCCCCCCACTTTCTTAGAGAACACCACAATGATGCCACACAACTCCACTTGAATATAACAATTCCACATGAAATATTAGATCCAGACCAAAGAAAACAAAAACTAAGATTCTTAATTTTTGAAAGAATGCCTTTGGGCACCCCAAAAATGGCGGTCCAATAAAATGGGATGCTCTCTAACACATATTTGATCAATGTTATTCTTTCTTCACGAGAAAGAAGATGATTCCCCTAGAAAGAAACTCGAGCTTCTACTTTATCATATAACCACTGCCAATATTCCACCTTGTATCCATTAGGTTTTAGAAATAAACCTAGATATTTGAATCCAACTTCCAAATCTTTGAGAGGAAAAGGGAGGTATTTTTCTAAAACCTAGAGAAATGTTTCTGAAATGCGAAAAGGAATTAAACATGATTTTTTAAATTCTACCTCCATTCTTGTGGTGCGATAAAAATAATTTAGTATAACCTTTAAAGCATAAGAGTTGCGCAAAAGTCCTTATACAAAGTAAAGTACATCATCCACAAATAGGAGATGAGTTAAAGATTTAGTCTCTGACACCTTGACTCCTGAAAGCTTCATGTTATTCCGTACTTCAGTGATCAATCTGCTTAGACCCTCTACGATTAAAAGGAAAATAAATAGGGACAAGGGGCACCCTTGGAAAATACCTATTATCGCCTGGAAAAAAAATAGAAGGGGACCCATTAATGAAAACTACGAAAGGCACTGAGTTTACACACCCCATAATCTAGTTGACTATGGGGTGGCGCATGCCCATCTTCAATAAAACCAATCTCAAAAAATTCTAGTTAACCCTGTCATAGGCTTTGGAGAGATCTATCTTTAGAATAACTGTCGATTGTTTTAGGGATTTGATCAAGTGAAGGGCCTCCTGCATTGTGGATTTGTCTTCATTGCAGGAAGTTGAACTATTCCTTTGAAATAATGTCACTCGGGGTAGGATTGAGGCTCATGGCAATAATATTTGACACCATTTTATATATAAGGAGTCTTAAAGAGAGACCATCCTTCCTTTTAGGTATTCACGCAAGAAAAGTTGATTTTAGAGAACCCATAACCTTTCTTGAAGATTGAGACTCCTGCACCATCTTTAGAAAATCCTCCTTCAATAGGTCATAAAAACCGAGGTAAAACTCAACTGAAAGCCCATATGGACCTGAGATTTTCCCTTTTTGCATGGAGGAAAGAGCTCCAAAAAAATCATCTTTTGAGACATGCTCCTCCACCACCTTATTCATTTCTTCAAAGAACATGGGTGAGAATATGGAGATTACATCCAAAATCTCCTGAACTGGGCATCCTTCCTTTTCCTTATAAATATTCTGAAAAAATTGGACCCCTCATCAACGATGTCCTTGAAAGAGTGCACCTTATCACCAGATTCCTTTTAGATTTCCCACATAGTGTTCAATTTCTTTCTATGATTGGCATAATTATGGAAGAACTTAGTATTATTATCCTCTTCCTTTAACCAGAGCACATGAATTTTTAGTCTCCACATGAATTCCTCATTTTCCAATATAGTGTGGTGTTGGGCCTCAAGATCATGAAGACAAGAAATATAATCATCCACATGGGAACTAGAATCACATCCCTTAAAAATATTTGAAATATTCTTCTCAATCTCCTTTAAGGATGCTTGCAATTTTCCTTTATACATTTTTTCCTAGCCTTCCACTACAGTTTGGATGCAAGCTATATTATGTTCTATCTGTTGTATGTAGGAGGAAGGCGATCAAACTGAGAGGGGAA
>JZKD02S1619330.1:0-26685 GCA_000966675.3 Picea glauca
GTATCTTTGGATTTCATCTATCAGACCAGCTAATACATTGGTGATATTGGTCCATTGTTATTTGTTTTTATTTTTATTTCCATGCTCATGTTTTTATTTAGTTTTTGCTTAATTCCTATTAATAGTTTAGTTGTTTTCTTTCTAACCTTTTACATTATAGCTGTCATGACTAGCAGAGCCCAACTAGGCATGTAAGCACTCACTTTTTGCTCACACATCGACGAAAAGAGTGCAAACAGATGGGAATGTTACTGACTAGCGTCAGAGCATGAGTGGTTTCTCTAGAGTGGTGTATCCCGGCCTTAGGTTGGTCGAGGAGATCGTTACAGTATGGTATCAGAGACTCATTTCAACACTGAGCTTGGATGGGCCAAAAGGGTGCAATTAAAGTGAATATTCACAAAAAAGTAACTTTGAAGTGACTAGAATTAGAGTCATAGAGTGTCCTTTGAAAAGGTTGGCGTACTATCGCGTGTGGTAAATTTGGCACCACGCGGGAAACTGTGGCGTGCCAGTGTGCGCGGTAAATTGTGGTTCCGCGCGGAAGATTATTATGTGTAGATGCATGTGCTGAAATTATCTTTGTGCGGTAAGCACACACATAGTAAGGTGCACATGGGGTGCGCAAGTATTGCTTAACGTAGAGGAGTTTTGTTGGTATGCGCATAAGTATGAGTATAAGTTGTTTCGCAATGGTGTATTCAGTAGTGTGCATGGATATTTGAGCACGAAGGAATATGTTAAACTTGACATGGTGCATGCATAGGAGGAAAATGCATGTGGAATATCGGTGCACAGTATCGAAACTGTGCGCAGTGGATATTGGTGCACAACTCCAGAGTAGTGCACATACGTAGTCGGTACGACGAAGAATAAATGCACAGTAGATTTAGGTGCACGGAGAAGCATTTACCTTGTAATATTTCTATGCACAATAATATAAATGAACATGTCAATTTAATGCACGCGAAGTCGCTTGGAAGGTGAGGAGTCTGAGTTTAAATTGCATAATAATAATAGAAAAATAAACACATAACCGCATTGAAGCATTAATTAAAAAGAATTCTGAATTTTAGTTTCTTCCGATTTAGACTGATGAAAATAAAATATAAGATTACAAGAAAAAATTATTATAAAATAAAACAAGATTCATAACATCACCAGATAGAAATTGTAATAAAGCAGTCTAAAATCCATTTCTGTATTTATATAATCATATTAATAAAAAAATTACAAAAGGGTGATAACAACAGTTAGCCTGTTGTAAAAAGGGTCGTTGAAGAACAAGCCTATCATCTCTTGTACTCTTTACCTCCGCTATTGGTTGTTCAAAATTCACCAAGACATGCTTATCTTAGTTGAAGACTTACTTCAGCTTAGTGATCTCCACCTTTAAAGAAGAGTCTAACCACACCGATTGATTTTCTCCAACACTTTCGGCCGCTTCAACTGTAGGTTCCTCCTTCTTATGCCGCTTAGTCCTTTTATTCTTAGCAGCTGGTCTATTGATGACTAAATCCTTTATAGTGGGATTCAACCTGACTTCCAATCACGAGTCTATAACCAGCTCTGTGTGGAACTTAGTTGCTAGAAGGTGCACAAGGACCCTTTCCTCCTTATTCACAGGAAATCCTAGCATGTTGCTCGAATAACTAGTCTCACTAGACTTAGCTTTGTCCATTGATCTCAGGTTGGGGATACCAAAATGTGTCTTTAAAGAGAGTAGGAAGTCAAGCAACTTGAAGATTACTACGGTTATGGATACACAAATATCTTCATAATTGGGGAGTGGTAATTATAGAACTCCATTTATGAAGCACATAAAGATTACATACAAAGAGCGTTGGGTTTCCATGCTCGACCAATACATTTAGAATGATTATCTTTTGAGTTCATTACATGGAGACATTTAGCTGACATCACATGGATGTGAAGTACTGAACGAGTGAAGCAGGGTGATCTGACTAGCCATTTCCTGCTTCACGAGTGGTGGATTTGACATGTTGAGACACATAATACCGTGTCTTGGCGAAAGTGGTTTCGAAAAAACCACCTTCTTGCACAAGTGTATCTTGGAAGGCACTGTGTGTCAGCATTCTCGAGACTTGGGTCTTATCTAGAATTGTTGTGGTGATAACACTAGGAAACCGAGAGTGATAATGTTGATGTGTATGTTGAATCGAAATGGTGCATATTCTCATGAATTGTTGATTTGTTAGTCTGATTATTTTCAATGGCTGCACATTTTGAAAAATTAACAACAACTCGGTTAGGTTAGACCAATGCAGATTCCATTAGGAATGGAAGAGACATAGGGGAATTACAGTCATCCAGAGAAGAGCAGAGGGATGGATGTCCATTTGGGCATGGAAGGAACAAACTCCAACAAACATGGAGAAGAAAGGAATGAAGATATGAATATGGCTGAGACCATTAAGAATTTGTAGAAGGATGTCCAAAGCCATAAATTTGATAATGAAAGGCTTATGAAAGCCAAAGAGAAGAAGGATGACTTAAACATGAAGATATTGGAAGGTTTGAACATAATAGAGAAGAAATTGGTTAAGAAGAGTGACTCAAGTAGATCTGAGAGTCACAAATATTCAGAGGAGAAGGGAGAATTAAAAAGTGTTAGTAGAAATCACCATCATCCCCATAGGCATTCCCATAAAAGAGCAGGCAACAACTCAAGTCTATCCCTTGTCAGAAGGTATAAGAGATCTGGGGTGGATGAGCTGCAAGGAAAAATGAACAAAATCAAACCTCCTACATTTGATGGTGAGCACAAGAAGGATGAAGATGTTGAAACATGGTTGCTAGGCATGAAGAAGTATTTTCAATTGGACAATTATTCTTCTCATGCTGAAGGTAGAATCACTATCTATCAACTCAAAGGAAAGGCCTCCATGTGGTGAGATCAACTTATGCAGGTACATCACATTGTAGAGAAAAGTGTTACTTGGAGAGAATTCAAGAAGTATTTTGAGAAGAAGTACTTGACCAAGAGAAACTATGACAAGAAAATGAAAGAGTTCTTTGAAATCAAGCTTGGAAGTACGACCATAGATGAATATGGGAGAAGGCTTCTGGAACTGTTGAAGTATGTCTCTTTCATTAGGGATGAGATAGTCAAGATTCAACGGTACTTAAGTGGATTGCCATCGTTCATCAGTGACAAAATACAATATGATGATCCAAAGACATTAGAAGAGACCTTAAGGAGAGCTAAATGATTATATGACCAGCTGAAAGAAAGACCAACTTTCCAAAAGGCTTGGGAAGATAATAAGAAATTCAAGATGGATCAGAGGAAGAAGGGAGCTAAGCCACCATTCATCAGAAATAATCCACAATGGAAACAAACGCATAAGGAAACCAGAGTGATTGACACAGGGAGTCAAGGTCCAATACAACCACCTATGCAATGTTGGGGTTGTAAAGGAGACCATAGGTTCAGAGATTGTCCTCACAGAGGTGAAAAAGGCAGGGATGTTCACAATGTACAATGAGTTGAGACAATAGAGGACATTGGCATTCCTGGACAACAAGCAAGAAGAGTATCAGTCCTACATGATTGAAGTGGAAGGTATGATCGACAACCAAACCCTTGCTATTTTAATTTACTCAGGAGCTAGCCATAGTTATATAGACCCTAAGATGGTGGAAAGTTTTCAATTTCCAAGAAGCAAGCATGGGAAATCTTGGTTGGTACAATTGGCTACAAGAGCCAGAAGAAAAGTTAATGAGATGGTTAAGTCCTGCCTCATAGACATGAATGGACTAAATACCAGGTAGATTTGAACATCTTACCCTTAGGTTCCTATGACTGTTTAATTGGGATGGATTGGTTGGACCCACATCATGCTCTATTGGATCTTCATAGCAAAGCATTCACTTGCTTGGATGAAGAAGGGAACCAAAGGAAAGTGCAGGGAATTCCCAGGGCAGTAACCATTAGAGAAATTTCAGCATTGCAGCTGAAGAAATGTTATAGAAGAGGATGTCAAATATTTGCAGCTCATATGGAGGAGACACCTAAAGACAAGGTGCCAAATTTGGAGGATTATGTAGTCCTAAAAGAGTTTTAAGATGTATTCAAGGAAGTACCAGGACTACCCCCAAGGAGAGACATTGATTTCTCTATAGATTTGATGCCTGGAGCAGCGCTAGTATCAAAGACTCCTTACAGAATGAGTATACCAAAACTTTTGAAGAAGGGGTATATACGCCCAAGTGTATCACCTTGGGGTGCCCCAGTATTGTTTGTGAAAAAGAAAGATGGAACATTAAGATTATGCATTGACTTCAGAAAATTGAATAAAGTGACTGTTAAGAATAAATATCCTCTACCAAGGATTGATGACCTCTTTGATCAATTGAAGGATGCAAGGATATTTTCCAAGATAGATCTCAGATTAGGATACCATCAGGTAAGAATTAAAGAATAATATATTAGCAAGACTGCCTTCAGGACAAGGTATGGTCATTATGAGTTCACAGTGGTACCATTTGGATTGTCAAATGCACCAGCTGTTTTCATGTCCTTAATGAATTGTGTTTTTCGAGAATATTTAGACAAGTTTGTCATTGTCTTTTTGGATGACATTCTTATATACTCTAAGATAGAAGAAGAGCATGAACATCATTTGAGGATGGTGTTGCAAGTATTAAGGGAGCATTAGTTGTATGCCAAATTGAGCAAGTGCTCATTTTATCAGAAACAAATTCATTATTTGGGGCATATCATCTCAAAAGATGGGATAGTAGTGGACCCCGAGAAGATTGAAGCCATTAGAGAATGTTTAGCACCAAAGAATGTGACAGAGGTCAGATCATTCATGGGCCTTGCAGGATACTACAAGAGATTCATTGGAGGATTCTCGAAGATAGCACACCCAATCACTTCCTTGCAAAGGAAAGGTATGAAGTTTCAGTGGATGTCGGACTGTGAAAGGAGTTTCCAACATTTGAAACAATAATTGACAAGTTTTCTAATACTAAGGATTGCAGACCCAAATGAATATTTCATTGTATGCACAGATGCATGTGATGAAGGTCTTGGTGGAGTCCTCATCCAAAATGGATTTGTGATATGTTATGAATCAAGGAAGTTGAAGGAGCATGAAAGAAACCATGCCACTCATGATTTGGAGTTGGCAGCCATAGTGCATGCCCTAAGGAAATGGAGACACTACCTCATGGGAAAAAGGTTTGAGGTAAGAACATACCACAATGGTTTGAAATATTTATTTGATCAGCTAAATCTAAATGCTAGACAAAGCAGATGGTTAGAATTTCTAACGAATATGACTTTGATATAAAGCATATCAAAGGGAAATAAAATAGAGTGGTTGATGCACTTAGTAGGAGGGTGCATGAACTACGTGTTACAACCATCAGCATGTATTAGATTGATGTTAAAAGAAAAATTCTAGAGGCTGCAAATACAGATCTGCGGTACAGAGAATTGGTAGCAATGCTACAACAGGGTAAGATACTTCGGAAGATGGATATTTATAAGTTTGGAGTAGATGGAATACTACTGCACAAGAACCAAATTTTTGTACCAAATGTCCAGGACTTGAAACGTATAATTTTGCATGAGATGCATAATGCTCCTTATGCAGGGCACCCTGGATATCAAAAAAATGTAGCAGCGGTCAAGAGCCAATACTTTTGGCCAGGTATGAAGAGAGAAATTGCAGAATACATCGCTAGGTGTATGGAATTCTAGAAAGTTAAAATAGAGCATAAGCACCCAAGAGGATTGCTGCAACCTTTTCCCATTCCTGAATGGAAGTGGGAAGTGGTATCAATGGATTTTATTATGGGATTGCCCAGAATAGGAAAGCTACATGATTCGATTATGGTAGTGGTGGAAAATCTTACAAAAGCTGCCCATTTTGTTCCACTAAAAACTACTCACAAAGCAACAGATGTTGTTGATATTTTCATGAAGGAAGTGGCATGATTGCATGTAATTCCTAAAATGATTGTGTTTGACAGAGACCTGAAATTCACCTCAAATTTCTAGAAAGGATTGTTCAAAGGATTCAGAATGAATCTGAACTTTAGTTGAACTTACCATCTTGAGACTGGTGGACATACAGAGAGGGTGAATAGAGTGATAGAAGATATGCTGCAAATGTATGTGATGGATAAACCATCAAAATGGGAAGATTGCCTACATTTAGTAGAATTCGCTTATAACAATGGGTATCAGGCATCATTGAAAATGAGCCCATTTGAAGCACTTTACGGTAGAAGGTGCAATACTCCAGTAAGCTGGGATAATCCAGCTGATAGAACAATAGTCGGGCTAGAATTGTTCAAGGAGATGGAGGACCAAATGTTAAAAATTAAGCAGAATTTGAAAGCTGCCCAACACAGACAGAAAAGTTATGCTGATAAAAATAGAATCCACAGAGAATTCAAAGTGGGTGATCATGTTTTCCTGAAAGTGAAAGCTAATAGGAGCTCCCTGAAGCTGGGAAGATGCACCAAGTTAGTAGCTAGATTTTGTGGACCATTTGAAATCCTAGAGAGGATTGATCTAGTTTCTTATATGATTACATTGCCTGCATCTATGTTTGTTCATAATGTCTTCCATGTATCATTGCTAAAGAAATATATACCTGATGATAATCATGTTATTGATTGGAATGTTATTCAGGTGGAGCAAGAAGGCGCTTTCCAAGTGCATCCAGTGCGCATCCTGAATCAAAAAATCAAACAACTCCGAAATCGAGCCATAGGGATTGTAAAGGTCCAATGGACCTGGTACATACTTGAAGACGCTACTTGGGAGCATGAGGATGCAATGCAGGTAGAATACCTGCATCTTTTTGAAGAATTTTGAGAATTTTGTTGTATATGGGTACATGATGCACTAAGGACAATGCATAAATAAGGGGAGGGGATTGTAATATCCCTCGACCGAACCCAAATGTAAATATAATCCAAGTATATTTAAGCTAGTGAGTTGTTTAGACATTATTTTTGTAATACACCTTTCATGGCATGGTGCACACATATACTGTGCAGTAAAGGGATGTAATGTGCACATTTTTGAATACCGCGCACAGTAACTAAGGTGTACGCAACCTTAAAGACAGAGGATACATCGCGTAGTAACTAAGTGCACACAATATTAATGTTAGCAAACCTTTATGTATATAATATGCATTATAGGTTGGTGAGCCAGTATTATAAGCCAGAATGCTTATGTCTTGGAATTAGGCCAGCGTGCCTAGATGTTAAAGTCTAGAGCACCTACTTTGTACATAACTCATGATTAATATAAAATAAATCATTGTGCCCAAATTGACCACGATAAAAGATATTGGGGACTGAACTTCACCAGTTAGGGAAAGGGAGGGCCAAAAATCAAGGGAATATTATATTGATATTTCCTAAAACATAAAGTATGGATAATTAGTTTATTATAAGTTCTAAAGTTGGGGACAAGTGGACAAAAGTAACTTCTGATATGACAAGTGTCAAGTTGGGGACACACATTCATATCGTGGGGAAACTTAGCTCAGGGGGGGATTTTTCTCACAGATACCTTACGAACGGGGTAAGGGGGACCATCAGGCTAACCATCATTTTTGACAAATTGTTCAAAGTGATTCCAAAACACACTCAATTATCCAGTCAATGACTCCATGACCATTTCACTCATACATTCTGTTATCCTTGAGACAACCATTTAACCTTTTCAAAGCCTATTTCCCCATCATTTTTGGTTGGTGTACCTGGTTATCTTGGAACAGGATTGAAGAAGTGGGTTGTCATGCCCGTGAGCAGTTCGCTGAGTGAGAGAATTGATGGGGATTGATTTCCATAGGTGTTGTTAGCATCAGAAGTCACTCCTGGATTGAAGTAGGAGCAGATCCTGACGCCCATCACTTTATGTCAAGATTTTTTTATAAAAAGGGGTGATCGAATGGAAGTTAACTCAAAACAATGTTGTTCTAACTCTGAAACTAGGCCAGGCATGCATAGACAAGTGAGGTCTTAGATAAACTTCAGACAGTGAGTTGTAGTAAGGGTGAGTAGGGGGAAGAATTGTATAAGAGAACTGCAAAGGTCTGTCGTAAACATCACGTTTCTAACAGACTGTAGGAGAAAACACCTAAACACAAGATCTTCTTACATTCAAACGTAGAAAACCGGAGAATACAACAATGCAACAATAAATCCTTTATCGTAACATAATTGCAATAATTCATGTGAATCAGTCAATCATGAACTCCCTCAGCATGAGATGAAAACTAGATGGGGTAGGAAAACTGTCTGTCATTAAACAAGAAATCTTACATACAGATGCATAACCAGAGAACTAGAGTGTCTGTTAAAACTTTACAATCGGGAGCTTCGCTCTACCATCAATGCTTACAAAAATGGTGAAAATGCCTACATATACTCAAAACAACAACAACAGCAAAAACAAGATGCTGCATTAAAAACATTGCGTCTGCATGTCTTCTGACAGTCTGGACATGCAAAATCTGGCCAATCATGCACCCAAGACAGACGCTATTAGATTTTGGATTGTCCTGCTACAGATAAATCGACCAGCTTTAGTCCTTTGTTGGACTTTCTTTTTATGGTGGAGATGATGCCCGACCACCAAAAACAACCACAATAACTGCTTTCATGGGACTGGGGACAGCCTCGGTCAACCCTACCTTCTGGGACATGGAGGTCTCCTAATGGTGCCACCTGGATTAGCTGAACGGTCTCTCTTTAGATGCTGCTTCGCTAGACTGCTGTGAGGGACCCCTATGGTGGATGTGAAAAAGGGTATGATGGGAGTGATGGCGTCAACACGGTGGAGGCGATGGAAAGGAAACGAGAGTTGTGACATAAGATGAGGAATGCCATGCGGTCTAAAAAGGAAAGAGGAGGAAGGTGTGTGGAGTACGGGGGTACAAATGGACATGGAGTAAAAGGAATGATCATATAAGTGGAGGTGACTGGGAGTGAGAGGGACACATGGCAGGAGATGAGAGGGCGATGAGCTGAGGAGGGGCCATGTGGATGGAAAGGGGGAAGTTGGACAGATGATGGCCGAAGAGGGTGGTGGTAGGTGGAGAACAGGTGGAACCGGGGAGGATGAATCAGACAGTGACACGACAGGAAGGGGGGCCTGCTAGAGTGAAATTCCATTCCAGACCCCCCCTCCATTAAAGGCAAAACCGATGGGGGGGTTTGAAATTCAATACAAACCATAGATCTAAGCTCCAAGACTTGGGCCATCTAGATGCGCTCATACATTATCTCTGATTCCGGACCCCCCCCTCTCGTTAAAGCCAGAATGGTAGAGGGGGTGCGGAATTGGACCTTTTCCGTGAATTTGAGTGCCTGGATCATGACCGTCCAGATATGTGCCCTCTTTAAATTAAATGTGTCCGAGCCTCATTGATGGATGAATGGCTGAGATGACCTCGGTGCTTTCATCATGAAAATTCTGAAGGGCCCCACTCGTGGCTTAGCTATTGTGCCGTGTGCCCTTCAGATGGACGGTCGAGATGGTATTTGATGTTAGAAGAGGGCTGCCTCCATTACTAGGATTGCTTGACGTGACCGGGTGCTAGGACCATAGGCTTAGATTTAAAGGCACTTATCAGCGTTTCGGGGTTCGGGGTTTTGAGATGTGATATGACAAGGGACTTTTACCCTTCAAACTCCCAAATGTCGATATGTCGACGTGACTAGATCTTGCGCCATGCATCACTGGATTGGACAACCCAGATTTAGTCTTGAAATATAGGCGCTTTCTCTAACGCTATATATCGGGTAACTTGGTAGCCCCAAAATCCTAATGACCATTGATCTGCTTCGTCGCTTGATTTAAGCCCGAAATGGACTTCTTCTGTGAGTTCTGCTCGGCGCTTATGGTTGTGGCCTTTGAATAAAACTCATCTGACCGGTTTCCAAAACCCCACTTCTATGCGTTTACACCAGAGGCCTAAAATAGAAGAGGAAAACATCCCTATACAAGAAATATTGCTAACATTAGGCTCCATGGGGGATAGAGTCGTCCCTGTGATGCTCTAAGGACTCATTTTGCAGTTCCAGTGCCTTGCTGTTGGGCTATGGGGTCAAGCTCAAAACATCCCGCTGCTAAAAATATAGGCCGAAAAGTGAAGAAAAACAAACTAAGCTACATGCTCAAAGAAGCTTATTTATATACAATCCTAATGCTAATAAAATATTTTACATGGGGCTAGGTGAAAGAAGACTTCCACCATAGCCATTCAAGCAGCTTCCTGGATAGAAGCTCCTTCCTTCTGTCGATGATCACCAGCATATGGTGTAACCATGACAGCAGAACAACTACACTCTTCAACTTCTCCTCACAGGCTGAAGTTGATATGAAATAGGGTGGCTCCAAGGCATAAAGGACATAACTCCATGTATTCGCTGACAGGGTCATAGAATGAGTGGCGAATTTCGAAAAATTGGCGACAGACATCCTCCTGTGCTACACAGTTGTCCACCTATGGTTGAATATCTCTGATAAGCACAGGTAGGAGGACAACTGACGCAGGCTCACTAATCTTAGGTGGTGGTTGTTCGTTGATTGGCTCTAGATAGAACATGAAATGTGTGCTCAACTGCTCCTCTGGTTCCTCCTCCTCTTTGTGCACTCTCCCATCTTGTAAAAAGGGAACGGTCTCCTGATCCTTCTCTTCAATCCCAAATGTAAATACATCATGGGAGATATCATGAAGGAAGAAAGAACAATCCTCTTCCATAATGTCTTCTTCGTTTAAATCTGAGACAACAGGCTCATCGGGGGCAGATGCTAACGCATCCAAGAAATATTCAATAATATATTCAAAAGAGATTCTTAGATCATCTGCCTTGAAGACTGGAAAATTCTCTTCGTTGTCTTCATATTCCAATTTTGCACATTGGGGAGTGGGGAATATCGCCTGCTCCACTAGTTCACTCGGGTCATCTTCTTCCTCCCAAGCTGGAAACTCCTCTGCACAGTCTTCATATTTCAACCTTTCTAGTTGGGCAGAGAGATATTTCACTTGCTCCATCAGCTCACTCAGGGAATCCTCTTCCCCCCTAGGATATTCATCGTTTTCATAACCCACCTCTGATGCAGATGAATGGGGAGGAGAAAGGAATAAGTTTTGATCCAGGTCATCAAGACCATCTTCATAGCCTACGTCTGAAATAGTTTCATCTCACATATAGTTGTGGTATCCCCCACAATAGTTATGACAAATTGACTCAGAGGGATACAACTTCTGACAGTAAGCGGTGAAAGCTGCATGGAACTCACTAAGGGAATAAATGCTAGCAGGGTGTAAAGAATGATACCATCTACGTGCATCCCTTGCTAATGAGAACATGAACATATTCAGTAATACATCCTCATGATGTATCTCCCACCGACGTATGAGTTCATGAAACTCACTAAGGTGCTAAGCAGGGTTGTCCTCTTCACATTTTCCAAATTTCGGCAAACAATCACCCCATTCATTCAGAGAGGGGACAATATTAGGAAAACCAGGAATAGTAGAAAAATTAAAAGGAGCAAACCTGCGAGCAAGGATTTTCTCCATATCGAACCAGTGGAGTCACCAATCGATCCTTGAATCATGGAGTTTCTAGGTGAAAGATGTGCAACTTCGAATGTGTCTGGTCCTTGTTCACCATCAAAGGCCACATCCTAATGTTGTTGTTACCCCAAAAAGCTTCTCAGGCTGAGAAAGCAGCTGCTGAAACCTTCTCGAGAAAGCTCCTTAGGGTCAGCTTTCAAGTGTGCTAACAGTAGCCACAGCTGAAATAGTGATGTGGAAACCTTGGAGTCGCCACAGTGGAGTCACCAGGTGCATAGTAGCAATCTTGAAGGGCTCTGATGTCTGATGCACCTTCAGAATCAGAGGCTCAATGTCATTCTACCTAGGGAAAATATTCAACTTCGTCCATGGCAACGGCACCAGAAATGTTAGTGTCAGAAGTCACTCCTGGATTGCAGCAGGAGCAGAGCCCAACGCCCATCAGTTTATGTCACGATTTGTTTATAAAAAGGGGTGATCGAATGGAAGTTAACTCAAAACAATGTTGTTCTAACTCCAAAACTAGGCCAGGCATGCATAGGCAAGTGAGGTCTTAGATAAACTTCAGATAGTGAGTTGTAGTGATGGTGAGTAGGGGGAAGACTTGTATAAGAGAACTACAAAGGTCTATCATAAACATCACGTTTCTAACAGACTGTAGGAGAAAACATATAAACGCAAGATCTTCTTACATTCAAACGCTGAAAACTAGAGAATACAACAATGCAACAATAAATCCTTTATCGTAACATAATTGCAATAATTCATGTGAATCAGTCAATCATGAACTCCCTCAGTATGAGATGAAAACTAGATGGGGTAGGAAAACTGTCTGTCATTAAATAAAAAATCTTACATACAGATGCATAACCAGAGAACTAGAGTGTCTGTTAAAACTTTACAATCGGGAGCTTCGCTCTACCATCGATGCTTACAAAAATAGTGAAAATGCCTACATATACTCAAAACAACAACAATAGAAAAAACAAGACACTGCATTAAAAACATTGCGTCTGCATGCCTTCTGATAGTCTGCGCATGTAGACTCTGGCCGATCGTGCACCCAAGATAGATGCTATCATATTTCGGATTGTCCTGTTTCAGATGAATCGACCATCTTTAGTCCTTTGTTGGACTTTCTTTTTATGGATTAGATGATGCCCAACCACCAACAACAACCACAATAACCTATTTATTGGGGTTGGGGACAGCCTCGGTCAACCCTACCTTCTGGGATGTGGAGGTCTCCTAATGGTGCCACCTGGATCAGCTGAATGGTCTCTCTTTGGATGCTGCTTCTCTATACTACTGTGAGGGACCCCTATGGCGGATGTGAAAAAGGGTATGATGGGAGCGATGGCATCAACATGGTGGAGGCGTTGGAGAGGAAACGGGAGCTGTGACATAAGCTGAGGAATTCCACGCAATCTGAAAAGGAAAGAGGAGGAAGGTGTGTGGAGTGCGGGGGTACAGATGGACATGGAGTAAAAGGAATGATCATATAGGTGGAGGTGACTGGGAGTGAGAGGGACACATGGTAGGAGATGAGAGGGCGATGAGCTGAGGAGGGGCCATGTGGATGGAAAGAGGGAAGTTGGACAGATGATGGGGGAAGAGGGTGGTGGTAGGTGGAGAACAGGTGGCAATGGGGAGGATGACTCAGATAGTGACACGACAGGAAGGGGGGCCCACTAGAGTGAAATTCCATTACGGACCCCCCCCTCCATTAAAGGCAGAACCGATGGGGGGGTCTGGAATTCAATACAGACCGTAGATCTAAGCACCGAGACTTGGGCTGTCTAGATGCGCTCATACATTATCTCCAATTCTAGACCCCCCCCTCTCATTAAAGACAGAATGACGGAGGGGGTGTGGAATTTGACCTTCTCCATGAATTTGAGTGCCTGGATCATGACCATCTAGATCTGTGCCCTGTTTAAATTAAATGTTCTCAAGCCTCGCTGATGGATGAATGGTTGAGATGACCTCGGCGCTTTCATCATGAAAATCCTGAAGGTCCCCACTCATGGCTTAGCTATTGTGCCATGTGTCCTTCAGATGGATGGTCGAGATGGTATTTGATGTTAGAAGAGGGTTGCCTCCATTACCAGGCTCGCTTGACGTGACCGGGTGCTAGGACCATAGGCTTAGCTTTAAAGGCACTTATCGACGTTTCGAGGTTCAAGGTTTTGAGATGTGAGATGACGAGGGAATTTTACCCTTCGAACTCCCGAATGTCGATATGCCGACGTGAATAGATCTTGCACCATCCGTCACTGGATCGGACGACCCAGATTTAGTCTTGAAATATAGGCGCTTTCTCTGACGCTATATATTGGGTAACTTGGTAGCCCCAAAATCCCGATGACCATTGATCTGCTTCGTCGCTTGATTTAAGCCTGAAATGGACTTCTTCTGTGAGCTGCACTCGATGCTTATGGCTGCGGCCTTTGAATAAAACTCATCTGAACGATTTCCAAAACCCCACTTCTATGTGTTTACACCAGAGGCCTAAAATCGGAGAGGAAAACACCCCTATACAAGAAATATTGCTAACATGTGCTAAACTACAGCTACAACGCTATGAGACTTTCGGTCTGGTCTATTGCTGAAGCCCTGGAAGGGAAGTGGGCATCCGAGGGACTGTTGAGTAGAGAAGGGGCACACTTCCTTGGGTGGGATAGACATGTGGGGAATGAGAGGCTGTAGGCTGTCAGTTGAGTGAGCACCTGAGATGGAGTCTTTCTTATTGTCCATGAACCTTAACCTGTATAGGAATCCCTTTACCCTGGGTGGATTTCAGTCCCAACTCGGGGGTGATTCACTATTGAGAGTGATGAACAATGTAGTCTATGGCTGGGAGGTTCATGGACGGTCTGTAAGCAGTTGGTGACAATATTTCTAAGATAAGTACCAATTTTATGATATTTTGATATGCTATTTTTTTATTTACATGCCTATGTTACAATTTTATCATATATGTGACTATGATTTCTTGTGTGCTTATGGGTAATTTACTGTAAATTATGCATATCGGTAATCACTGTTATTTTAATATAAAATTTGTATGTTACAGAAAGTAATTGTTTGTTTTTGTTTAGATGTAAAGCTTCCACGAGCGTGTTGTATGTATATTTTTTAGTTGCATGCAGTCTAAAGAGTAAATTTAGGTGGCATTGCTTAGTTGACTACTAGGTATGCTACTGTATGTTCCACAGTATGGGAATGAAAGTGTTCCCTAGAGTATCATGGCCTGGCCTGATGGCTAGGAATGTTACCAACCAACGTTAGAGCATGCGTGGTTTCTTTGGAGTGGTGTACCCCAGCTTCAGGTTGGTCGAAGGGATCGTTACAGACCCCATAATCATCCCTCATCATTTATCTTCTCCAAGAGCATTCTTGACCATTGGATCAAGTTGAGTGTAAGGATAGAGTAATTCATGGACCATAGATCACGGAAGTGACAAATGCATGGTCAACTTGACATTGACCACTTCAAGTAAAATCGACCGAAAGAAATGTGCATGAAGGAATTTTAGCCGAAGTCTAGGTTCTGAAGTAAATGTGAGCCATCCGATCGTAGGTAAATTTTTGGGAAAAAAGAAGAGTCGTTGGATTTAAACCAAGGCAAAGCAGCTTCCCAGACAGTTCGATTCGTCGATATAAGATCACGATCAACGAACAACATTCATTTTAGGTTAAAATTTGTGAGGAAGTTACACTTTGAGTAATCCCACTTTGGGTAAAATGAGAAGTAAGAAAGGTCGAAGTCCCGAAGTGGACATGAGTCGTCCAATCTAAGGAACACTTCGGGAAGTATCCCGATCGTTGGATCAATTTTAGTGGAAGGATAGGGTAAGCCATAAAGTGTCCCAAAGTAGACACAAGTCGTCTGATCTAAGGAACACTTCGGGAAATATCCCGATCATTGGATTAAGGAAAGTAGAAGGATATGATAAGCAAGGAAAAAGGCTTGAGATCCCGAATACCCGAATTCTCAATAGCTGTTGGATTGATTTAATATTTTTTTAGTTAAATGAGGACCATCGAATCTGGAAAACACATGATGGTCGTTGGATCAGAATAATGGTCAACTTCAGCACTGACCACTTCAGTGAAAAAGGATTCAGAACATATGAGTTCACTCGAAGGCCTGAATTTTGAAGTCGCTCTCAGTTGTCGATCTGAGATACATTTTGGGAGTTAGGACAATCATTGGATCTAGGAGAAGAACATGTGCCACATGAGGAGATCTACGTCAGCAAGGACACATGGTGTAATTAGATGAAGACAAGTGTCAAAGTGCAATTGGCATTTTAGGTATGCGTGAGTCACAATTCTAAGTGACATGTGTCAACCACTCAGTCAGTGGCACGTCAACAAGTGATGTCGAAAAGTTATGTCACTCTGGGAGTTTTTACTTCGGGAGATTCCCCACAAGAAAATACCCGAAGTCCCAAAGTTTTGAAATGAACGAGAACCATTCATCATGAAAATAACATCCAACCATCCGATCTACTTCGACGAAATGAACACCAGAAGATTGAAGGACTGTGAAGGAGAAATCACCTAAAGTGTTGAAGGCTAAAGTTAATGCTAACTGTTGATATAATTAGGGACTGTTATCGACCATTAATCAAGTACAGTGGAAGGATAAAATAAGCATAAACCATGAAGTGACACTAATCGTTGATCTACTTTAGAGAGTGTCCTCAACCGTTGAAGATTATGGACACACGTATTTTATTCGAGAGATTTGTAAAGAGGCTGGAAGTTACGAAGGACAAAGTCCCAAAGTAACGACGATTTTCCATCTCATCATGAGATTAATACGTGACCGTAGATATTGAGAAGTGATCAAGAAATTATTTATCCTAGTGCCTGGTCACCCCTGCGGTCGTATGGAATAGAGAAATAAGGGTAAAAGAAGAAGCAACACTTAAATCAATGAGCCCGTGGTTTTGCGCATATGGTCATATCTAAATGGTTTGAAGGAAGCACCTCATACATATTTAATTCAATAGAGAGTTAACACTAGAATGATACAAATAATTGATAAAAGATCAAATATGATTTGTTGGTGAACTGAGAACACAACAAAATCATGAGTATGCTATAATGAGTCGATCCATCTCTGTGATCAACTCATGAAGACAAAAGAACTGACACACAGTAATGATTAAAATAGAGTTAATTCATGAGCACTATGAATAAAAGATAAAATGAAAAATGATATTATTTAAAGATTAATATTATCATTTAAATGAAAAGGTACAATGGTTCATATATCAAAAGACACAATGATTCAAATTCACACCATTTGGAAGACTATATAAACAAGAAAGAATGGTGAGAAGAAAGGGGAGTTGAATTTGTTTAAGTATATATATTTATATATAATGGATTGAATGAAGGTTCATTTTATCAAGTTGGTGTCTGTTTACAAGTTGGGTCTTGTATGAGGATTGGATTCCTCACATCTCAATTGGATCTGAGATCAACAAGCTGGGACTTGTTATGATGATTGGATTCCTCATTTCTTAGTTGGATATGAGAACTACAAGCTGGGTCTTGTAACAGAGAGTCATGTCTCTCATAATTGTTTGAAGATGAAATTAAAAGATTGATCTTATGTATTCATTCAAGTTAAATAAATAAAGTATTTATTCTTTTATATATTGGTTGAGAAAATGAAATAAATAAATATTGTTCACTTAATTTATGAAAAGTGGAAAATTGTCCAAAGTTTTGTGACACTGATTCACCCCCCCCCTTTCAGTGTCAAGTATCCATTTCAAAAGTTGGTATTAGAGCGAGGTTCCTTCAACACAGTTTAAAAACCAAAGGTAGATTAAGAAGAAATGGGTGGACAAATTGTTATCTCCACAAATGAAGCTCCCTTATTTGATGGAAACGATTATTCATCATGGAGGGAAAATATGAAAATATATCTGAATTCAAGAGGATATGGAGTTTGGGATTCGGTAGTAAGTAAGCCCTAGAACTTAACTACTTTAAAGAGCAAAACCAAAACTTTAAAGGAAGCAAGGAGAAACAATTTAGAAGCCTTAAAAGCAATCCAGGATGGATTGTCATATGAAGTCAAAGAAAATATAAGACACTTGAAATATGCTAAAGAATTATGGCTCCAACAATAAAATTGTTATCAGAATGAAACACAAGAAGAAGAGAAATCCAGTCAAAGTGAGGAACAAGACTCAAATAAATAGGATTCCTATCAGAATAAAAAACAAAACTCAGAAGAAGAGAATTCTTATCAAGATAAGGAACAAGATAAAGAAAAGGAGAATTCCAATCAAATTGAAAAACATAATACAGAGAAAAATATTTCTAATCAAAATGAAATGCAGGAATTAAGGCATACCTCAATAATCACTAAATAAAAATCACATAATATTAAGACTAATGTTACAGTTGCAATATATGAGATTTGTATGCAACCAGAAAATTATATGCATATTAAAGTTCCTGTGAATGTTCTTGACCATATTGAATACACAATTATGTACACTTTTGAAGAGTTGGAGAAACTTCAACAGTTAGATCAATCTAACCATGAAGAGAATGAACAAAAGTTTCAGCTAGAAAAAGATTGAAAACCAAAGTTATTAATCTAACAGAAGAGATGGAAGAATTAATGACACGTGGCAGTAAAAGAAAAGAAGTACTAAAAGAATTAGAAGAATTAGTTAATAGTCTAAACACTCAACTTGAGGAAATTAAAGAAAGTGAAGAAGACCTAAAGATCCAGTTAACAAGGAAATAAAATTATTACCACATGTTGGAATTGAAAATCATCAATTTCAAAAAGATAAATGAAAGCACTAATGCAAACCTAATGACTCAATTTGAAGAAGCCAAGAAAAAGGAAGAAGCCCAAAAGATCCAAATAACTAAAAAGGAATAATCATGCCAAATGTTTGAATTAGAAGCCATCAACCTCAAAAGGATTCAACTAGAATACGAGGAAGAAATCAAAATATTAAAAACTAAAGTTTTTTATCTAACAAAAGATATGGAAGAATTGAAGACATATGACAAAAGTATTAAATGCAAAGAAGTATTGGATGATATAGAAGAAGTAGTCATCATTCTAAAGACTCATCTTGAACATGCTAAAGAAGAGGAAGAAGCCCTGAAGATTCAATTGACTAAAAAGGAAGAATTATGTCAAATATTAAAGTTAGAAATAGTCAATCTCAAACAAATGAATGAAAAGACAAATAAGATTGTCAATTTCCAGAATAGCTTAGCTATCCTAGATAATATTTGGAAGAGCCAAAGATCAGCTGATGACAAAACTGGTCTTGGATACAATAGGAAAGAAGACAACGACAAATGGAACACCATTTACAAACATGAGAAAGGATCATCCTTCTCAAAAGGAAAAGGTGCAATTACAAAGCATTTACAAGTCATGAACTTTGTTAAGGAAGAAAGCTATAGAAGTAAAAAGGAAGAATAAAATCAAATGACATATTTCTCAAGCCAAAATAAAATCAAGAATGGAAACACCTTCAATGGCTATTTATTTTCTTGTCATAGCTTTGGCCATAAAGCAATGGACTGCAAGAAACTAGAGGAAGGCTATACGAGAAAATCCAAAAACTCAATTAGATGTTGGAGATGTAATTTTTTTGGGCACACAACAAAATTTTGTCATACAATGAGATGTTAGAACTGTGATAGGTTTGGGCACAAATCCCAAAACTGCAAGAATACAAAAAGTCAATATTTGAATATGTCATTCAAGTCAGTGACAAAACCTAATAAAAGTTGGAAGAAGAAAGGAGATGACAAATCTCCAAAAACAAAATTATAAATAGAAGATCCAAAAAGAACAATATCTCATAGAAAGATATGGAGAAGAAAATATGAAGGAGAAAGAAAGAAAGATGACATTACACCCAAAAATGAAGAAATTAATAATAAGAACATGATGAGTGAAGGTCCTAATAAAGAATGTGAAATTCAATATGAAATAAATCAAGCCCAAGAAAAGGAAGTGCCTATAGAAGAATATGGGACAAATTCAAATTTTGATGAAGTCATAATTTGTTAGTCAAAGAAAGAAAATACAAAAATAAGTTTAAATTGGGTTCTACAAAATCAAAGGATTATGCCAAGAGTTTTTAAAATTAACATGAGAAGAGACCTTGTGAGGAAGAGCTACCCTTTCAGAAACAAAGGGGGAGAGTAGTTAGAGGCAGATAGATCATATTGACATGGGGAGTTATTCAATTATGGCAAGCAGAGCATGCATGTAGGGGGAGTTAGCCAAGTTCATATTTTGGTCAAAAAAATGCAGACAGATAGAGTTTGATCATAAGGGGAGAAACCCTTGGCCATTGATGTCAAAGGGGGAGAGTAACTTCATAGAGAAAGGCATCATCACAGGGGGAGTTTGTGTATGAATTTAGTGTGTTTCTCTCAATGACAAAGGGGAATATTGTTGGACATATTGTCATTGATGTCAACAGTTGATGTCATTGTGATGTGATGATAAGTTATCACCAATGAAATTATCAATGATGTCAACAATATAATAGTTAGCAAAGAATGAAAATTTCAAAAAGTATGCAGAGAATGAAAATGTCAGACAATATGCAAAGTTCAAAGCTCAGAAGGAAAAGTGCATTTCATAAAGACTATCAGATCAAGTCGTGACCATTGTATACACAAGCGCTAGATCAAGGGCATGGATTGATTACAGAGTGGAAAGGGAGAATTAAAAAATGTGTTAATTCCATTCCCACAATTATTCTATATTGTTGATCGTCACCCACCAATAGATCTATGATTGGCATCAGTTCCACTACCAAATGAGAAGTTTCCATTGCAAAACTTGACAACAGTTTTAAACATTGTGTTAGTGAGGACCCCGCAATAATCCTTGATCGTTGTTCTACTCGGAGAGAATTATCGACCATTGGATCAAGTTGAGTGGAAGGATAGAGTAAGTCATGGACCATAGATCATGGAAGTGGCACACACATGGTCATCCCGGCATTGACCACTTCCGGTAAAATCGACCGAAGGAAATATGCATGAAGGAATTTTAGTCAAACCTGAAGTTTCGAAGTAAATGTGAGCCATCCGATCATAGGTAACTTTTTGGGAAAAAAGAAGATTCGTTGGATTTAAAACAAGGAAAAGAAGCATCATAGATAGATTGAGCCGTCGATATAAGATCACGATCAACGAACAACATTCATTTCGGGTTAAAATTTGTGAGGAGGTTACACTTCGGGTAAAATGAGAAGTAAGAAAGGCTGAAGTGCCGAAGTGGACATGAGTTGTCCAATCTCAGGAACACTTTGGAAAGTATCCCGACCGTTGGATCAAGTTTAGTGGAAGGATAGGGTGAGCCACAAAGTATCTCGAAGTAGACTCAAATCATCCGATCTAAGGAACAGTTTGGGAAATATCCCAACCATTAGATCAAAGAAATTAGAAGGATATGATAAGCAAGGCAAAAGGATTGAGATCCCAAATACCCAAATTCTCGATAGCCATTGGATTGAGTTAATCTTTTTCGGGTTAAATGAGGATCATCATATTTGGACAATACATGATGGTCATTGGATCAAAATAATGGTCAACTTCGATGTTGACCACTTCGGCGAAACAGGATTCAAAACATATGATTTCACTCAAAGGCCGAAGTTTCGAAGTCGCTCTCATCCGTCGATCTGAGATACATTTCGGGAGTTAGGAAAATCGATAGATCCAGGAGAAGAGCATGTGCCACATGAGGATATCTATGTAAATAAGGACATGTGATGTAATCATATGAATACAAGTGTCAAAGTGCAGTTGGCATTTTTAGGTATGCGTGATTCATGAATCTAAGTGACATGTGGCAGCCACTCAATCAGTGCCACGTCAACAAGTGACATCAACAAGTTACGTCACTCTGGGATTTTGTACTTAGGGAGATTCACCACCATAAAATACCTAAAGTCTTGAAGTTCCAAAATGAACGAGAACCTTTCATCATGCAAATAACATCCAACCGTCTGATCTACTTCGACAAAATGAAATCTAGAAGATTGAAGGGATATGAAGGAGAAACAACCCAAAGTGTCGAAGGTCGAAGTTAACACTAACCATTGATCTAATTCAAGAGAGTTATCGACCATTGATCAAGTACAGTGGAAGGATAGAATAAGAGTAAACCATGAAGTGATGCTAACTGTTGATCTACTTCGGAGAGCGTTCTGAACCATTGAAGATTATGGAAACACATATTTTATTTGGGAGATTTGTAAAGAGGATGGATGTCGTGAAGGACAAAGTCCCAAAGTAACAACAATCATCCATCTCATCGTGCGATTAAAACGTGACCGTAGATCTTGACAAGTGATCAAGCACTTATTTATCCTAGCGCCTGGTCACCAGCTGCGGTCATATGGAATAGAGAAATAAGGGTAAAACAAGAGGCAATGCTTAAATCAATGAGCTTGTGGTTTTGTGCATATGGTCATATGTAAATGGTTTGAAGGAAGCACCTCATACATATTTAATTCGACAGAGAGTTAATAATATAACAATACAGAGAATTGATAAAAGATCAAATATGATCTGTTGGTGAACTAAGAACATAGCAGAAGCATGAGTACGATATAATGAATCAATCCATGTCTGTGATCAACTCATGAAAAGAACTGACACATAGTCATGATTAAAAGAGAGTTAATTCATGAGCATTATGAATAAAGGATAAAAGGAAAAATGATATTATTTAAAGATTAATATTATCATTTAAATGAAAAGGTACAATGGTCCAAATATCAAAAGACACAATGATTCAAATTCACACCAGTTGGAAGACTATATAAACAAGAAAGAATGGTGAGAAGAAAGGGAAGTTGAATTTGTTGAAGTATATATATTTATATATAATGGATTGAATGAACGTTCATTCTATCAGGTTGGTGCATGTTTACAAGTTGGGTCTTGTATGAGGATCAGATTCCTCACATCTCAGTTGGATCTAAGATCAACAAGCTGGGACTTGTTATGAGGATTGGATTTCTCATTTCTCAGTTGGATCTAAGAACTACAAGCTGGGTCTTGTAATAGAGAGTTGGGTCTCTCATAATTGTTTGAAGATGAAATTAAATATTGATCTTATGTATTCATTCAAGTTAAATAAATAAATAAATTATTTATTATTTTATATATTGGTTGAGAAAATGAAATAAATATATGTTATTCACTTAATTTATGAAAAGTGGAAAATTTTTCAAAGTTTTGTGACACTGATTCACCCCCCCTCTCAGTGTCAAGTATCCATTTCAATAAGGGATGCCCTTTCCCTACTTCTACTATGAGGGGTTTCGAGAGCCAAACTCCCACGTTATTTTATTAATTTTTTGCTCGATTTTGATGACATATCGATAGGCCGTGCCCAAGGAAGAGATGTCCAGAAACTCCATTTCTTCCTGGATGTATCTATGCAAGCCATCACTGTACTTGAGATCCATATGTTTCTTAGAATATTTTATACCCATATTTGTGCGCAAGGTATGGAATATATTTGTGAACTCTAACATTTCTTGGTCCCTTTCTTGCCGCAGTGTGGTCCATTTTGTATACAGGTTGTCATAACTTCAGACAGGGTAATATTTTTCCTTAATAGCATCCCTGAAGGACTCCTAGGTGAGTGTGACTGTAAATAATGATGGTTCCTTTGTTTCCTTTTTCTCACATAAATTCTTCCACCAATACTTGACATGGCGGACGACCTTGAGGAGCGCAAAAGTAATATTTTCTCTATTCGAAAAGTTATGGAAAGAAAAATACCCTTCTAGCAGATTCGACCATTTTTCTATAGAATATGCATCTATATGAACTTTAAATATAGGAACAACAACTTTGATATATACCTTGAAGGGGGTGGTACCTATTCTCAAGTAAAATCCATCACCTCTTGGTAACCATCGAAGGATTTGTGCAAAAATATCCATCATCTCGTTCCTATGTTGCGCGAAGGATTGCTCAAGAAACAATTTGAAAGGATATCATGTCCCATCGTATTTATTTTTTCCCACCATGGAAGGTTGATTGGGCATGAGATATCCTTTTTCCTTAAGAGAAACAATCTCTAGACCCAATTCTTTGTACCTTGGCCTTGTCGGGGACATGCATTAATAACGAGAAGGATTAGATTGCTCTGATACCACTAATTTGGATTTTATGAGAAAAATCCAATGAATATAGATTTATATTATTAACATAGAGATTCAATGAACAACAAAAAAGATAAATTATAACTTGGATTCTATTAATAAAAAAATATGTTTAAAGTGTAAAACGCAGACTGAAACAAGCTTGCTAGAATGGTGGTGGCTTATCTCTAAGAAGAGATGTGACAGTTGTGATCATTCACAAGAAGATGAGTACAATGAGGCTCTGAAATACCTTTTAAAACAAACATGAATGCCAAAACCCTATACATACAAAAACCTAACCCTATAATATGAAGCACCAAGAGTCATGTGGGCTCCATTGGGGAAGTTGGTACATCAACTTCTTGGGGTCATAACTTTTGCATACCATCTCTGTTTTAGGCGCACGATATCCCATTGGAAAGGTATATCCGAGGAATACACATTATGCCTTAAAATTGTGAATTTGTCTATATTTTGACTATGGTGATCCCTAAAAAGGTTTTTTAGGGCCTAAAAAATGACCCATGAAGTTCACGACCCAAAAACTAGGAAAAATTGCCAAACTGAAAAACTGCCAAGATGAGCCAGTTGGAATAGGTGGGTGGCCACTGATATCCATATGGATCATCAAGAAAATATTTATAGCCTGAAGGAATTGGATAAAAAGTGGACTAGGGCCATTGACTTCTGTTTTTCCTGAGTAAAAGAAGGTTATATTGTTAAATTTGCTATATAATATAGTGATTCTTTCAATAGGGCTGAAAAAAAGTTTGTAGAAGGTCCCAGAACATGGATGTTATAAGAGATCCCCTTTTGGATAAAGATGTTTTTCATAGAAAAATGAATGATGTGCATAGATCCTAATAGGATGGTTGAGTAAACTACCTAGCACTGGGGGTGGTTTTGAAAAAGGTGGGGGAAGAAAAAAAAAAGAGCTAGAGTATGGATCTAGTGAGGAGGATCCAAGAAGTTGTTCAGATGAGGATTGGAATGGACCCAAAAGAGAAGAGGAGAATGAGAGTTGAAAGATACCCAAGAAGAGCTGAGCGGAAGGATAAAGAAGAGTTAGCCAAGGGTGCACAATGAGGTGTCAGGCCCAGAATGAAGAGAAATCTTATGCTAAGAAATAGTGTGGGAGAGGATGTTGTTCCATAGTGGAGCACATGAGAGACCGGACCTAAGAAAAGGCTTGGAATAGAAGATACTAGTAGTGACATTAGTGGTAGTGAGGGCCTAGGTGATGAAGCCCATACCCTTTGGCTATTGTGGTATGTCGCAACCTTGAGAAGAGGAGGAGCACACATGCGTGGTGCATGAGAACACATTTGTGGTGCACGGATGGAGTCAAAAGAGGAAGTGTCACACAGTCATGTGCTGACAATAAGAGATTTTTTCACATAGTATGGAGGGGCACCAATCCAATGAGATATTGTCTCTCAGTGTAGTGGTGGTACATTGAGCATCCCAATGAGTGGTGCACAAAGAATTCATGTGCTAAGTAGAGAAAGTGACTCTACACAAGGTGGAAATGAACATATAGTGTGGGGAGATGACTCGCATGGTGGCAGTGTGTAGATCAACCTAACGAAAAGAGCACACAATAGTGGTGTGTAGTCATATCAGGAGGAGAAGGTGCATGATGTGGATGTATTGGATGGGAAGGAAGATGGAGGCTCCCCTAGTGGTGGGATAGGTGAAATGATAATGTTGAATGGTCTTGCATGGCTGCAACTAGATGGTTCTTTGGGTCCCCTCAAAAGAAATTTTAGGGGAAGATGGTATTAACCCCCCTTGCACATTTTTAGTCAATAAGAACACACAACATATAGTGAAGAGGTTGAAGTTGAAGAGAGAAAAGAAGATGAAAGAAGTGACAACATGAGTGAAGGAGAAGGTGACATCAACAATACTTGACCCCAAGTGATAGTGATGTGGAAGGATCTAGACAACAACAATCCAAAGAGTGGAACTAACCTTGGTCACAATATGTCCAATCAAGATAGTACGTTGATATTTTCCGTGTTCCATGGAACAAGTAAGGATGATGTTGAGAAACATTGGTTCACCTATGAAGAAATCTGGTATGTAAAGAGATTTATAGATAAGGCGGCTAAGATCGTGCAACTGGAGAATAGGTTTAGGGATCAGGCCCTACTATGGTACATGAAATATAAGTCTATTGTGCTAGTAGGATAGGCGAGGTCCCTGGACTATATTAAATAGGATCTGCTTCAGGAATTTCAGAAGTTGAAGTCAGAGTTCCAATGCATTACAAAAATCAAGGAAATCATGCAGAAGGAAGGAGAGACTGTCTGGGACTATGAACAATGGTTCAAAATATTGTTGGATAGGTTGATGTTAAAGATCTAGGATGCAAAAAAATAAAATTGGTTCATTGTGGGTGTTATCACTCCAAGAAACCCTCCGTGGTTGCTGACCAGAGGTGCTTGGTAACTTAAGAAATAAATGTTTTTTGTATTTTGTAAAGATGGATCAATGGGATAACTCAATTCAACTTATARCATTCAKACATCAAAGTGATAAACAAATAAACAGTGCTCTCCAAGATTGGTTGAACAGTAAGATAGCTTTAAGTGGATGAAGAAAAGATTGCTCATAAACCAATGCAAAGCAGGGCTTAACAAACAACTAACGAGACTGATAATGAAGTTATGGACCAAACAATAGGATAACAGCTATTCAAGGTTGGACAACAACATATCAGTGAAGGAGAAGTATGGAAGACTGCCACCAAAATGGAAAGAAACTTGTGATCTGTATTAGTAAATAAGAAGTCTAAGTACAAGGAGCATTATTGTATCCAGAATCGAACCCTAGGTTCATCTTTTGTTCTGATATTTATAAGTTTACAAAACAAACTTCTGATCCTAAAAACATGG
>JZKD02S1619330.1:26695-46890 GCA_000966675.3 Picea glauca
GTTATAACGTCCTTCACAAGTAATGTATACCAGAATTGCTTTCAGAAGTGTTTGCCATTTGGGCTCCAGATAGGATAAGGGAATGTCCTTTTTCCATGTTAGAGTTTTGTGGACTAGCAACAGGTAGGACCTGAACTCGACGTTTGAATGAAAAGAAGTTTTAAACCAGCAGCTACCTGTCCTAGACAATCCTGTATATTTTGAAATGGAGGCCTCATCGATGATAAATTCTTCTCTGCCTATTTTGGCAATTCTGCCATCATATGATAGGGCAAATGCCTCAGCGATCTATTGATGAAAGGTCGTTAATTTCTCACAGTATGAGAAAATGCCAACCTGTTTGAAGCATTCTGCAACTTCAGGATGTTCCTCAAAGTACCACATACCATCTACCTCTGACCTCAATGCAGGACCCGACCTCACCATAACCGAAAGAGAACTGTGTCTGGAACTTATGATCGACCAGGTACCCGAAAAAAGGTTCCAGAAGCTAGGGATATGGTCACTGTAACTTGCAAACAGACTGTTGAATGATTGGACAGGGTACAGGGTCTTACAAATGTATAAGAGATTCAGCAGACATTCGAATTACAGACTGACAGGGGAAACCGAATCTTCAACTTTTCGGGGGAAATATATCTATGGAGCCTTTTTACAGAACAGGAATTACAGACCAAAAATGTGTGGAAATATCGACCCACAGCTATGTGACAGTTTAGGGAGGGAAAAACGAAATTTGGACCTTTCGAGGCAAATGAATTCCTGAAACTTTTGACAAAGAAGGGTTTACAGGCTTACCCAATAACCCACTCCGTGTTACTCGGCTCGAGCTCCCTGCTTGAATTTGGAGACCACATTCCAATTGCCCGAATGGAGGAACTGAGATTTGGAAATCTCGATTCGCTGGAAAATCGCGTTTTTGGAAAATATCTTCAGTGATCTCCGGGCTCTGTATGACGTTTGGAGTTTTAAACTGAACACATAACCTGTCAATTAATCATGAATGTTTCTGTTGCTGGGAAGGAATGAAACTCCGTGCGACCGTGACTGACAATCATCGCTCGGCGTAGATTTGGAGATGACGTGCTATGGATCATACACAGGGGTTTGAAAGCTTTCGGCTGAGACCCACGAACGAATATCATTTCCCGCAACATGAGATTTTAGGCGGTTTGAACTTTGATGATTACCATGATTTTCGACATTTGGCTCGTGCGAAAGCACGAGCTTTCTTTTTGTGCGTTTAACCCTTTTCGGTGGTTGCTTACATTTTGAATCTACCACTTTGCTGACGAAAAACAAYGYTTTYGGTGGTTAATGAGMAYGYCGGGGGCTCRCCCAAACCAYYGAAAGCTGHTGTTTTTCCAATCTCTTGACCAAACTAAATACCAAAGATTTTCTTGAACCATGAAAACACAAAACGAGCTTAAGCATGCGACCAATAGCTAGGATATCCTCTACAAAGTCCAACCGAAAGGATTGTTTTACTTTGGGAGTTAACAGTGGGGTTTCTACCCCATATCCAAGTCCTACTCACCTAACAAAAGGTGACGACTTAGGCCGAGTTAGTTAAAATCACGATGTGCTTGGAAGCTACACCTGGAGGTGCATAAACATTAGCTAGGTTGAAGCAGGTTCAGTTGCAAATATCCAACCTAAAAATTCAGTTGCATGATATGGCCAAGGATAAAGTCACATGCAAACATGTGTGGTGCACTACATTCCTCTCAGAAGGACATCAATGAGATGAGTGCCCAGTCCTTCCAAATTATGTGGTGACTAGCACACCGAGTCCATTTCTATATAGATAGTCAGAATGGTGTGAAATATGCTGACAGTGGGGCCATGTTCCACCTCACTTCCCCAACTTACAAAAGTATCAAGAAACAAATCACACCCCCTTCTATGAATTTATAAGTTTGTTGGCCACGATATCAACATCTACCACTCCCTCCAAATGAAGAAAGATAAAACTTGGGATGCATTTTGAGTGAAAGAAGAAAAAAAGAGTGGTGAGTGTGGGGATGAAAATAGAGGAAGATATAAAGGAGGAAATCAAGGTGGGTATGGACGTGGTGGAGGATGAGTAATGGTGGAGGAGGTGGAAGACCCCCCACATGCTTCAATTTTGGTGAGTGTGGGGTCGACGACAGAGGCAGATATCAAGGAGGAACTAGAGGTGGGTATGGACGTGGTGGAGGACGAGGATATGGTGTAGGAGGTGGAAGAACCCCCACATGCTTCAATTGTGGTGATATTGGTCATTTATCATGGTTTTTCACTAAGCCACGCATGCTCTATGCATACTGTTACAATCCCAAACATGTAACTGAGGATTGTCCAGATTTGTTGAAAAAGTGGGAGGAAAATAAGGGTAACTGTAACATGGTGTATGTTGTCATAACAAAAACTAGAAGAAGAAGGGAGAAGGAAATTTCCAGGTAGTAACCCATGGAGGGGTGAAGACATGAGCCTATTTCAAACCTAGAGATAGTTTGGGTCAACAAGCAGAAGGAAAGATAACGAATCCCCCCCATTCCCCTCCTAATTTTGATGTTGCTCAACAGAAGTAGTTTCTGCGCAATGCATAGTGAGCCTTGGAGGAAGAATGAGCGTGCAAGGAGTTGCAACATGCGACTCATAGGTACCCTCAAGAGGAATGGGTTCGGGAGTAATTTCAAAGGGTCACATAGAGGTTTCTAGAAGAATCCTGAATCCGCGAATAAGTACAATAAGCAACACAAAGGTCGCTAGAGAAAGCACTTGTGTGCAAAGAGATACAATGGAAAACATAGATCTATTTCAAGGAAGTTCATGTGCACGAAGAAATCCAACGTGCCAGCCAAATATCAATAGAAGAATCACATAGAAAAACTATGTTGTGACATGTTGAGAAGGAATCATATGAACAATTCCAATAAGAGTTGCAACACACAACACGCGCAAAAGCCTTGCACGACCTCAGTTGTATGGCAGAGGCAAAATATCAAGTCAATACCTTATTTCACTACTGTTTGTGGTTGCTAAGAGATCCAAAATTTGTGAGCAAGTTGACTCATATGTTAACTTCTTGTATGAAAGAGAAAGGAGAGGAGACCACCATTGTAACTCCACTGTTGGAAAGGGATATTTTGCAGGTTAGCAAGAAAAAGTACACTGGCCAAGATTTTAAGATGAAACATGAGCTTAGTGGGTACAATAAGGATGGATTCATGTTGGATCTAGGATTAGATGTGAACATTTTACCCAACAATTCATGGGAGGTGATGGGGAAACTAAATTTGGTTTGGTCACCCATTCGAATTCAATTAGACAACCAGTATAAGATCTACCCCATTGGTTGGCTAGAGCAGGTTGAGGTGAATATAGAAGGAGTAAAAAAAAAGGCCAAATTCAAAGTAATTGAAATCGTGGATGAGTCAAATCCCTACCCTTATTTTCTAGGGCTCAATTGAGCATTTGATAACAATGTGATGTTGAACTTGAAACAATGCCAAATTTCATTTGAGACTCACACCCTGCACATGGCAACACCACTAGATACATATGAAGGTGGCTTCTATAATGAGCATGTTGACGAAGATGCATAGAGATCGATAGTTGATAAGATTTACAAGGTCATGAGGTGCAAGGAGGAGTACATCAACCACACCATAGTTAGAGAGTTAAGTTGGAGGAGTGTCAAGTTGCATGACACTGACTCTGAATATTCCTTAGAGAGATGGAAGAATAATATTTATGAGGTGTTGAACAGGAGGTGTGCACAGATATCGTAAGAAGAGAGAATAAAATACTTTGGCTCCTATCGGTATGATGGGTCAGATCCGATGGACATATTATTGACATGGCTCTAGGACATACCAAAATATCAATGATTTTGTGCTCTAGATGAGATTTGGTCGACACTCTGGTGCTATGGTGAGACTCTTATTGAGAACCTCACCGAGAATGGGAAACTTTGGAGGCAGATATCCATGATTGACTCACAGTTCTATAAATCACACCTGACATTACATATCTTAGTGAAAAAAAGTGGTTATCCAAGAAAATGCACAACACACACCGTAAATATCTAATCACCCATCACAATCACCCATACCCCTCTTCACTCCCACCAGTCCCCAATGTTTTTGAGGAAATATCTCCCTCTTAGTCCATCCTACCTCTACCTCCAATGACTGAATTCACTTACCCCTCATAATCATTCACCATACCACCCTTATTTCCCCTCCACCTGACAGAACCACACGAGATAAATCTCAATATCGATGACCTCCTCCATCAATAGCTACTACCAGAACCAATCACTTGAGAACTTGAAAACCCACTTCCCACAGTAGTTGAAACCATATTCTCAATGTTATAATGTGACCCACCAGTAGTCTCCCCACCCTCATTACCTTAGCAATCAAATCTATCTAGGGTGCATAATCTCCATGCATGACACTCCTAGCCACGTCAATTCAAGCATAAGTATCTTCCATTTTCATTCTGAGTTTTATGTATAAAATCCTCCTACCAATAGATTTCGATAGCAGTCAGTGGATCCTATTTATCAAGAAGATAAGTATCCTCAAGCATCATTGTGACTCTCGCATCAACCAATAAGTTGTCATGACGAAGAGGGATCAATCCACTCAACCGTCATTCCACTTCATTCACACAAACAAATAATATTGCGAGACAACTTTATCTCCTTTCAAGATATTCAAGAACGAGTACCCCTATCCCACGGGACATAGCATTTTAAGTCCTGAACAATTCAACCCTTATCAATACAACATCTATTATAACACTTCATTCATCCAAGCATATCATCGAGAAATAAAATAAACATTGGTATCTCTCCACCTCCATCTTCTACATTGTACTTGACACATCACGTTTGTCACACTCATATCTTTAGATCCCTATTTCCTCCTTTCCCCTTATATAAATACACCCTCTCCTCCCCACATTCAATGGAGAAATTCCTCCATGTCCTAGTACCGATTTCTTTGGCCCATCCCCTAAGTGATATTTCCTTCACCCATCCCTGAGTTCTTGATTCAAGCATACCACTCTTCAGGGATGTATGCTTCACTGCCTCTTCCATACCCGACCATTCCCACACTTTAGTTCTTCCGCTCCTTAGTGATATATCAACTATTGTTAGGGAGAGCTTCCACTCTATTAACATCCTATCTCTTCCACCACTAAATTTTTGTCATGCTTCATCTCCTTCACTAATCATGTGACCCCATTCATTCAAATAATTCCATGCTTCATCACCTTCGTTGATGAAGTATGATGTCTTCTCTTCCCTTAGCTACACCACCCCTGTCCGCCCCTTCGAGACTCCTACCTCTTTACACACCCCACTTTTCTCGTTTCCTCGTGGCCCCCATGTTACGGAACAATGTTTCCCATAATGCCATGAGTTTGATTCTCTATTCCACACTTATAAACTCATGCACTCCATCTCCATACCCAAACCCCCTTCCTTTATAATCCCTAGACCCAAGTCAAGAGGCACCTCCTTCCTACTCTGATGATTTTTTTTACTTAGGTCCAACCATCCCATTTTCTGGTTTCACTGAACGATGATTTTCTCTTACTATGCTATCCTCCCTCCAAAGTTAGCAGATGGCTTGAGGATGATCTAGGTAATAGTAGTGGGGGTATGTTGGCACCCAAATTTTTGGGTCTATTTTTGTGCGTGCGCACAAATGAAAGTTTTGCACTCTCATCCAATAGCTTTACGAGAACCTAAGGAGATGCATGAAAAAATTTCATAGTTCATGCAGGGGACTATGTTTTGTTGAGCAACACACCAAGTATAAAGGCATTCAAGGGTGCGCTGGTTTGATTTTTTTCAGTTGAGCATGTTGGTTCGATTTTTTCAGTTGCATCGGAAATCAATAAGAAGCCCACCGAAAGCGAGAAAGGAATCACTGATACATCTCTCAAAATTATTACTGCCAACAACAAATGGAGACGTGGTGCAGCCAAAAGATGAGTTGGCCAAGGTAGTTAATATTGCTCCTAATGCAGAAAAATTACATGGATCTCTAACAGGTACCAGAAGCATGCAAGGTCATTAGATCAAACAAGCGAGTGGAGCGTAACAATGAAGGAAACCACTCCCCAATAGAAAGATATATAAAAGAGATATTTAAAATTGGAAAAGGGATTGATGCATTAGGGAAGGCATCAACACTAGAGCTCTAAGTTAACCTATTGTAGTCCTGTGTTGTATGGTGAAGTCTCATGCGTCTTGTATCTTTCTGAGTCTTACAGTTTGGAGCAAGGAACATATTGTTGTATTCCTACTATTTTTATAGTAAGGAGATGAAGTAGTATGTCATGCTACTCAATTATTCAATACATTTCATGTCTCTAATATGATGGAATATGTTCATTAATAAATCTATGACAATTATGTTATATTTTGTGTTTGTCATGAATGAGTATAACATGTGCATGTATTGTGTTAATTCTTAGTCCCTGTGAGATTATCAAATATGAGTCACATGGATGCCATTTGTAGTTATGTTTGATTCTCCATTCTCGACACAAGACCTTATGGTCTTTGTGATCCTCTCTGCATCTCAGGTGAGACCTTCCTTGACCTCAACCAAGGATTGATATGCCAGTTATTAGGGGTTTTTGTTGGACACACTCTGGATGAACCTTTGGTATTAAACCCCCCAGTGTTATGAAGGTCAGTGCACATGCACGTATGTATTGAAGTAGCAACACGGCATAACTTAGTGCCAACAAAGGTAAGATCATAAATCATCCTATTTCTATTTTAATTGATTCAAGTTCAAGCCATAGTTACATTAATCCTAAAATGGTGGACAGATTTCATTTGATGAAAAGTAAACTTGAAATATCATTGTTGGTTTAGCTATCCACTAGAACCAAAATAAGGATTGATGGAGTTGTTAGAGTTTGTCCAATAGATATGAATGGATTGAATATAAACATTGATCTAAATATCATACCATTAGGATCTTATCATTTCCTAATTGAAATGTATTGGTTGGAATAGCATCATGTTGTCCTATATTTCCATAACAAGACATATAGATGTCTTGATGAAGAAGGAAAGTAGAGAATTGTGCAAGGAATTCCAAGCCCCGTTTCTATAAGGGATATTTCATCCTCACAAGTGAAGATACGTTTTAGGAAAAGGATATCAATTGTATGCAGCTCATGTGGGGGAGCTAGACAATACCAAAGGGCCAAGTCTTGAAGACATTTTAGTATTGCAAGAGTTTGAGGATGTATTCAAAGAAATACTAGGAATTCCACCAAAGATGGATATAAATTTCTCTATTGAATTAGTATTGGGAGTTGCACCAATATCAAAGAATCCTTACACAATGAGTACACCAGAATTAAAAGAATTACAAATGCAACTAGAAGACTTGTTGAACAAAGGGTACATACGCCCAAGTGCTTCACCTTAGGAAGCACCAATACTCTTTGGAAAAAATAAGGATGGAACATTGAGGCTATGTATTGATTTTAGATAGTTGAATAAGTCCAATATGAAGAAAAAATACCCTCTACCCATAATTGATGACCTCTTTGATCAACTATGAGGAAAAAAAACATTTTCAAATATATACTTGAGATTAGGATATCACCTGGCGAGAATCAAGGAAGAAGACATTATTAAGACAATTGTTATGTTCCTTGGCCCAACTAAGGTCCATTACGTGTGAAAATACTCATAAATTTAAATGTTCTGGTAATTAATCATGTAGCTTAACAACTATAGGAAAACATGCGGTTTAACTATTTTTTGATACCATGAACTAGATGGATATAAGATATTCTATAAAAAACATAAAATTCAACTAATAAACTCAAATACAACAACATATAAATCATTCTCAAACACATAAATAATACAAAATAGTTAAACTCATAATGCAACATAGAAACAAGATAAAACACTTATCTTTTAAAAATGGTTGTGCAACCAGCTGATTAAGACGTACGTTTCACCCAACCATAGAATTTTTGTTCCAAATATCAACAATAAGTCACCCACGAGTTGGGCCTATAAATCTACAAAAGATGGCCATCTCTCACTATTGACTCACAACTTAGAGAATCCCACAACCCATTGGCATTCTCCTACAACTATCCCATTTTTCTTCTAGCTCTCTTCCTCTCAACCTACCTAAACCAAGGATGTATCCCTTCATTTCTCTTAGTCTATCAAGCATCCCATTTGTTTATCAGGTTCTCTCTGGCACATGTGATAATGAATCTCAATACTGGGAAACTCAAGGGAGCTCACTGCTAGGAAAAATATCATGAAAACAACAACAATCACTTGTTGTTATAGTGCAACTCACATAGGATTTCAATCTTTAGTCCTGACAACCTGGATCTTCAATATTTTTCTCCAAATATGCTCTAGAATTCACCTTCCATAGTTTCTCCAACCCCAAATCTCCTCTCTTGTGTTCTCTACTTGTTGTTCATGCAAAATACGACGATCCAAAAATTGTCGTCACCCCCCATACAAATTTTCCTCACCTTGGATTAATTTCTTGACTTACACACTTATCCAAGATGATTTTACTTAGTCCCCATGCTTCCAATAACTATGGAATGTGACTCCTCACACACACTCTTTTACATGCATTCAATGATTGGGCTTTAGGAACACTCAATCGAAAAATTAGAAGGTTCACATACCAATATAAATTTTAGGAATGGGTTAGATTAATAGAAATGGGTAATTCACCCCTTGGGCCCTTTTTAGACGTTCCCCTCTCTCGTGGATTAATCATCCCCCATATTTTTCCACGTTCCCCAACAACTGACATCACATTTTATTATTAAAATTCAAAAATACAATTCGCACATACATATATTAGCCACAACCATACATTATATCTACATTAAGAATTATTAAATTAGGGATTATATAGGGGATGTTAGATTTACCCTCCCCTACAATTTTGCATCATCCTCGGTGCACACCATGTCGATGTAAATGAAAAAAATTACATCATAATACTAAGAAATAAAAAAATTTCAATATTTACAACTCCAACAAAAATTCCAACCAAAATATATTGTCCCTCTCAACTCACTGACCTAAGTAATTTACTCCCTTCACTGCTCTCAGTACATTAGGTTGTACCATTCTCTTATCAAGGCCCTCGGCGTAGGTTGGCTAGGACTTTGAGATGTGATTCCATAACTCTAGCTACTCAAAATGGAGTCTTTCATTCTTATATTATGTTTTCTTCAAAATTGTCAAAAACTTAAGGGCTTTCCCCCTGCATGTTTTCTTCATGCTCCCATGTAGCATCTTCTGGACCATAACAAGTCCATTGAACGTTTTATATCCATATGAATTTTTTCCCGATCACTTTGACTTTCTGGTGCAGGATGCATACTGGTTCCACCCATAAATCCCCTTCGTGTTCCACCTAGATCACAGTCCAATCAATTATGTGGTTATGTTTAGGAACATTTTTCTTTAATAATGACACATGAAATACATTATGCACTCTCATGGGTGTAGGTAATTCTATCACGTATGCAACTAGACATATACTTTCTAAGATCTCAAAAGTTCCACAATATCTTGCTGCCAACTTTGGGAAACTTCCTAATCTTAGTGAACTTCACTTCGCTTTCACTTTCAAAAACACATGCTCACCCACTTTAAAGTCTCTCAAAAATATGTTCTTGTTCGCATAACGTTTTTTCCCATCCTAGGAAACCTTTAAATTTTGCTTGATATTTATCATTTTCTCTTCTATTTCCTTCAACAAATCTGGCCCAATATACACTCTATATACTAGATTATTCCAACTCACTAGTGTGTTACACTTCCATCCATACAATGCTTCAAATGGACTCATTTTTAATGAGGCTTGATACCCATTATTGACCCATTATTGTAATCAAATTCAACTAAACAAATATAATTTTTCCACTTTGATGGTCGATACATCACATACATATTGAGAATGTCTTCAATTATTTTTTTGGTCCTCTCTATTTTCCCATGTGAATCTGGGTGATACGTTGTACTGAGATTTAGATTTGTCCCAAATACTTTGAACAAACCCTTCCAAAAGATGGATGTGAATTTTGGATCCCTATCTAAAACAATTGCCTTGGAAACTCCATGTAGCATAGCAACTTCCTTTGTGTATATTTTTGCAATATTTTTTGTGTTGTGGGTAGTCTTTACTGGAATAAAATGTGTTTCCTTAGTCAATTTTTCCACCACCACCATGATGGAATCATGTTGCTTCACTTTTCTGGGCAACTTAGTAATAAAACCCACCATAACTACTTCTCACTTCCATTCTGAAATGAGAAATGACTATAATATCCCCACTGGATTTCTATGTTCGATATTCACTTTATAACACTCCAGGCACATGGCTATATAATTAGCCACTTATTTCTTCATTATTGGCCAAAATTATTGGCTCTTGATAGTTGCAATTGACTTCTTATATCTTGGGTGCCCAACATATGGCACATTGTGGATTTCCCTCGACGCCATATTTTTCATCTCACTGGAATTTGGTACATATGTTTTTCTTCTATATGGAGAATTCCATCCTCTTGCAACTCATAATCTTTAAATTTTTTCTGTAAATTTCCTTGTTGTAATGTTTCTTTTATTTTTAGATATTACTGATATGAATTTGCATCTTCTAAAATTCTATCTTTAAAATCCGTTTTGTACATGATGATGGATGAAATATGCATTTCATGTTCTATTCTGTTGAGTGCATCAACCACCTGATTTTCCTTTCCTTTTATATGCTTAATTTCAAATTCATATTCACTAAGGAATTTCAGCCATCAATTTTTGTCTATCATTTAATGTTGGTTGGCCAAACAAATGTTTCAAACCATAGTGATATGTCCTTAGCTCAAATATTTTCCCCATAAGGTAATTTCTCCACATTTTTAGCACATGAACAATGGATGCTAACTCTAGATCATGGGAAACATAATTCATCTCATGCTATTTTATTTTTTTGGACTCATAGCATACCACACAATCCTTTTGTGTGAGTACCCCACCAATCACTTCCTTGCATGCATCAGTGCAAACAAAAAAATCTTCATTCAGATATTAAATATTCAATATGGGGGCACTTGTCAAAGTCTTTCAGTTGTTGAAATATTTCTTCACATTTGGGAGTCCATTCAAATTTCACTCCCTTCTTTTGAAAAGAAGTAATGGGGCTTGCAACCTTTGATAATCCTTTTATGAATCTTTAGTAATAACTAGAAAGACCCACGAATGATCTGAACTTTGTGATATTTCTTATAATCAACCTTCTTCCAATGGCCTCTATCTTTTTAGGATCAAATTCTATCCCATTTTCCGAAACAATATGCCCTAAGTAGTGAATATTCTTTTGATAAGAGATGCACTTACTTAGCTTGGCATACAACTTATGCTCTCTTAAAAAATTTAGCACCATTCTTAAATGCTACTCATGTTTCTATTCTGATTTAAAGTATATGAGTATATCTTCCAGAAACACAATTACAAAATTCTCCAAGTATTCCCTGAACACTCAATTCATCAGGAACATAAAAAAAATTGGGGCACATGATAGTCCAAATGGCACTACCGTGAATTCATAATGACCATATCTTGTCATGAATGTTTTCTTGTTGATGTCTTCTTCCTTTATCCTCACTTTTTGATAACTTGATCTCAATTAAATCTTGGAAAATATTCTTATTCCTTTTAACTAATCAAATAAATCATCAATCCTTGGAAAAGGATATATGTTCTTTATGGTGATCTTATTCAGCTGTCTGAAATCAATACATAGCCTTAAGGTTCTATCTTTCTTCTTTACAAACAAAACTGGGGTTCCCTAAGGTGACACACTTGGGTGTATATACAATTTATTTAACATCTCTTCAAGTTGCATCTCCAACTCCTTAAACTCTAGTTTGCCCATCCAGTAAGGTGTCTTGGACACTCGAAAAAATCCTAACACCAAATCAATATAGAAATCAATGTCTCTCTTTGGTGGAAATCCTAGGATTTCCCCAAAAAAATCCTCAAAACCCCTCAATATTGGATGGTATTCAATGCTTGCCACTTTATATTTGGCTGCCTCTTCCATATGAGTTGCAAAAAGATGACGTCCCTTCCTAAAAATATTTTTCAACTACAGAACTGAAATTTCTCTAACAACTACAACTCTTGGAATTCCTTGAACCTTTCCCTACTTCCTTTCCTCATCGAAATATGTAATTGTCTTGTTGTAACAATCTAGTACAAGATGGTGTTTTTCCACCTGATCCATGATAATTAGACAATCATAAGAATCCAATGGTATGATGTTCACATCTACCTTTGTGTTGAGTCCATTCATGTCTATTGGACAATCTTAAACTAGCTCATTGATTTTCCTCTTAGCCCCTGTGGCTACTTGAACTAACCAATATTTTTTATGTTTACTCATTTTCAATTGAATCTTTCAACAATGTTAGATTTTATGTAACTATGGATAAATTTAGAATCAATTAAAATTTCTATGGGTTGGTTATCAATCTTACCTTCCACTTCAATCATAGGGGATTGATATTCTACTTGCTTGGTTTTCAAGGATGCATAAATCCTTGGCATGTTCCCTCCCATATCTTTGACTATTTGAACCTCTTGAATGTTGTGGAAAGTCCTCATTCTTTCACCTTTGTGACGACAGTCCCTATATAAGTGATTTCCCTCACATCCCCAACATTGTATAGGTTGCTTCCTTGGCCCTTTCCCAAATGAATCTTCTATCATGGGTTCACTTTGGGCTGACTGCCCTTGATTATTTTCTTGTGATTTGTTCTTGAAAAAGGTTGTCTTAAAACCTTTCCTCCTTTTATTCCTCTTTCCTTTCATCTCGTCATTCCAATATTTTTGGAAAATTGGCCTTCCTTTGCTAGACACATAAATATGCTTTCACCTTTGTGATAGAAATCCCTATATAAGTGATTTCCCTCACATCCAAAACATTGTATATGTTTTTTCCTTGGCAGTTTCCCAAATGAATATGCTATCATGGATTCACTTTTATCTGATTGCCCTTGATTATTTTCTTATGATTTTTTCTTGAAAAAGGTTGGCTTAAAAACTTTCTTCCTTTGATCCCTCTTTCCTTTCATCTCGTCATTCCAATATCTTTAGAAATATGGCCTTCCTCTGCTTGGCACATAAAGATGATTTTATCTCCTTATTTCCTTCTCGAGAGTATTTGAGTTATCATATTGTATCTTGTCACTATAGAAGGAGGGTAAACCACTTAGAAACCTTTGGATTTTGACCTTCTCATCCCTTATTAAGTCCAAATAGTTTATAAATTCAAAGAACCTCTTCTCATATTCATCTATTGTCATGCTTACCAACTTGAGTTCAAAGAAATATTTCATATTTATTTCATATTAATCCTTAGAAAAATATTTCTCTTGGAAATATCCTTTGAACTGCATCCATGTTGGCACCCAAATTTTTGGTTTAATCTCGTGCACACACACAAATTAATTTGTGTGCACCCATTCTGGTTTTGTTCATTCCCAAGCTAATGTGCGAATAATAATAAGTGCATGACAAACCAATTTTTGATATTGCATGCCAAGCCCAATGTCTATAAAATGCGTGTCGATAGGATTTTTTATGCGCAAAAGAAATCAAGAAGACACACGACAAAATCAAGAAAGGAATCGTCGGGAAATATTGTCAAATGATTAATTCCAAAAGAAGAGAACATGGAACTAACAAAACATGAGCTGGAAAAGGAAGTTAATATTTCCTTGATTTCAAAAAGGATACATGGAGTGCATGAATGAAACATAAGTGTTTCATATTATTAGTTAGTAGAGAAAGTGGAGAATAACTGAAAGAGACAGAGTTCTCGAGTAGAGAAAGCTATAAAAGGAAGCATCGACATCAGAAATGTAGTTACACACTCATTCAGTGCACTCACCAAATTGTTGTTTTCATCCAAGGTCACATAATTCACTCTGAGAGTACGTAGTATTGTAATGTTGTAATTATTTTGATTATAAGTATGAGTCTTTCATATGTCTAAAGTTTGGAAGGATGTGCATGATTCAATATATTTTAAATTTGGGGAATTATCTAAAGAGTACGTGACAATATGTTGTTGTTGAATATAGTTTTCTAAATGTATTCTTGTGGTTAATGGAATGGAAAGACTAATAAATATGCATCGATTCTTATCTATCATGTGTCACTCATGTGTAATTGGATATGTGTGTGTGCTTTTTTTAGATAATGATAACATTAATTTTTCATCTGTGGAATGTATGAATGTAAGCCTAGATGGATCTATGTGTGTTTAGTCCTTCATCCCCAACATAAGACCAAATGGTCTCTATGATCCTTACTTTGTCTCGGGTGAGACCTTCTCCAACATTGGATGAAGATTGATATTTCGATGCTTTGAGGGTTTTTTTGGTCAACTCTAGATGAAAAATGGGTCTAAACTCCCTAACATTAGGAAGGACGCACACAAGAGTGAAATGACCCAACACTCCATGATACATTATTCTCATAAAGGTTCTTAGCTTGCTTAAGTTGATCCCATCACATTGTTTCCTTTCCTTTAAAGTGTCAGGTTACAATTCTAGTTTCTATCCTAGAGGGGTAATCATGCAATTGGAAATATTTATTTCTTTCCAACAACTAGGCCTCATCCTCGTCTCCCTTTATTTGTTCATTGTTGAAAGTTGGTGGCTTGATTTTACTGAGTTTACTTTGAAATGTGTATTCCTTAGGAATTCTTCTCTACCTCCTAACAATAGACACAGTTGGGTTGATCCCTGGCCCTGAACTTGTGTTGGCAGAGGGGTAGACCCAGGGTTCAACTCTAGCAGTGCACCAACAAGCCCTAACTATTGGCCCTTTTGGAAACACATGTGTGTTACCCATGATTTTGGTCATCATGATGATGTATTGATGATGGTGTACTCAGGCTCTTCATAATAACTTTCTCCTGAGAAAAGTTACTTTCATCTCTTCCCAAAAAACTCATTTTTGAAGAAGGTTCGCAGGTTGCTAGTATATTTGGGTGCGAGAATGCCTGATTCTCGCAGGCTACCTTAATCTAGGGTGCGAACTTCTCACACTGTGTTGAACTGCTAGGGTGCGAACTCTTCCTAAAGCATGGAAAAAGATGAATTCTCAATGCTTCTAGAAGGGAATCTTCTAGAAGGATGGGTTGGCATTCAAATGGTTATCCTAGTACTAGATTCCTTGATATTTTGGGATCATTCTTATCCAAGTAACTAATTCATTCTCTCTTATATATTGAGGGAATTCTCATGGAAAAGGTTAAGAAAGATTCATTGGAGAATTGGTGAAAGAATTGTGTGAAGGATTGAGCTTGAACAACAGCTTGGAGACTCCAACAAGCCTATCAAAAGGAGTTGATCTTCTTCATGCAAAGATTGATCAAGTGTGTGTGTCGGAGCCAAGGGCCATCGAAAGGAAGTTTGTGACATCAAGGCTTAGGTTGTAATATTTACTTTCAATTAATATAATACAATGGCATGTCCCTTTCCCATAAAGCTATTTCCACTTTATTGTGTAATTCCTTGATCATACACATAGGTTGACTATTGAATAGATTGTGCTATATTCACTTTGGTTGGTTTGTGTTGTCTTTGTCTTGGTTGCACGAGAGAACTGGAGTGAAGCAGGAGCAACAAAGACCATAGGAAGCGATAATAAGGTATGTTATTTGTTCTTGCCTCCTAGTTAATTCAATAGTCAAAACCTAGGGAAAGAGTCATGTCATGTCTTGTTTTGTTCTAGATCCAGGTGGATCTAGGGAGATCTATTAGTGTCCACACCTACCGATTAATCCAATAACAATGTGAAGAAGATGCAGTCTCACCCAAAGTAGCAATAGGGGGTTGCAGGACACAGGTGTCTACAACCAAAGGAAATGCAAAGTGGATCCAGGACAAAAACACACATGAATCTAGTTATTCTGGATCTCACTTAATCCTACTTTGCAAGTTGTACCTCAGATCTAACACAACCATACAATAAAAGTATAACAGATGGAAAATAATACAACACCAATCACACATAACAACAAGATATACGTGGTTCACCCTCTCCCTAGGGCTACATCCACATAACTGTGTTTCTTGATATATTATATGAAAACATACAAATCTATCTGCACACTTAGCTTGCAGATCTCTCTCTCTCTCTCTCTCTCTCTCTCTCGCGTCCCTCTCTGTGCACCCAGTTGCAGGGTTGATCTTCACACCCAGCTGAAGATCTTACAATACAGTCTCAACATTGTTCTCTACAATCGATTCTCATCAATGAACAAAAACAACCATAGTATCAACAACCCAACCTAAAATGAACCCTCGTAGGTCTTCTAGACCTTTATTTATAAATTACATAACAAAGTCTAGGTTTCAAAACCCTAGATGCAAAACCCTAGGTCAACTTGACCCGTACTTTAAGGGCGTCGCCAGCCTGTCTTTTCTTCTTTTCCACGAGGTGCTCCAAAGCACTCATTGATTTCTTCTTCCACTTGCTGGGTTTTCCACAATCCATTTTCCTTAGTACTTTATCTTCCTCGATCTTCTCTTCCAACGGCTAGATTTTCCTTCTTTTTCCCCTTATTTTCTGCTTCTTTTCCCACTTCGACCCTTCCTTAGTTTATGTGTCTTCCACACATTTTTTACTTCACCTTTCTTCCTTAATATTCTCTTCCTTTCATATCCAAGGTCCAACAGGCCCCCAACACTCACATGTGACTCATCCTGAGTCACTGCAATACTAAACCTTATGTTTTACTTCGACTTCAGATTGCGTGAAGTAGCCTGTTGTTTCTTCTATGTCCCTTCCTTCCTTGTGCAGACTGTCTTTTCTGTGTATGGCACACAGTTTCAACTACACCTGGTACCTAGACCCTTCTTCCTTGTACTTTTACTAAGATCTGCGAGGCAATTGGTTGTCATAATACAATTTCAACCGTCTCCCATTTACCAAACCTTCTTTCCATTCTCCATTAAGGGTTTTCAACTACATAACTCCTCCTTCTGTAACATAGGCAAATTCAAATGGTCCTAGCCAATGTGTCTTAAACTTCCCTAGATGCTTCATGAACTTGTTGTCATATAACAATACCAAATCTCCCTGCTTAAATGCTTTTCTCTCGATGTGTATGTCATGATAAGCCTTTTCTCTTTCTTTCTGTACCTACTAATGAAATACTGCAATAAACATGTCTTCTTCTAGCTCCAGTAACTGCACAAGACTGTATTGAAAAACTCCTATGTCATCCATACCTGTAAATGCTACGATTCTTAAACTAGGAACCAAGTATTCCATAGGTACCACTACTTCCAAGCCATATACCAACTTAAATGGGGTTTGTGTTGTTAACTTCTTGCAAGTAGTTCTGTAGGCCCATAATACTTCTGTAATTCTTAAATCCCAGTCATCTCTGTTAACACTACAAATCTTAGTCAGTGTTTTCTCCAAGATATTATTGAAGGCTTCGACTGTACCATTCGCCTATGGGTGGTATGGAGTACTCTTCTGATGGTGAACTTCAAATTCCTGAGTCAAGGCTTCAATATTTTTGTTGATGAAGAGTGTGCCTTGATCACTCATGAGGATCTTCGAGCATCCAAACCTTTTTATGATATCCTCAAAAATGAACTACGCAGTTGTAGCTGCACTACAATCCTTAATTGCTCTTGCTTCTTCCCATCTGGTCAAATACTCTATCACAATGATAATCTATCTAGCTCCTGTGCACCTTCCTGATGGGTTAATAGGTCCCACAAAGTCAATGGCCCATTTCTCAAATACTTGTAATGTTAACTATGGTGCTAAAGGCATTTCATCTCTTCGAGAAGGCATTCCTACTCTTTGACATACATCATAGGATCTGTAGTATTCCTTAACATCCTTATGTAAAGTAGGCCACTAGAGGCCAGCTCTAAGAATCTTCTGTGCTATTTTTTTCCCTACATAATGTCCTCCTGCAATGCCTTCATGTGCTTCTGCCAGAATCAATGGTCTTTCTGCCTCCATAAAAAATCTTCTCAAGATCTCATCGGGTCCCATTTTATACAAATTTCCATCTATAAGTTGAAATTTGGATTCATGGACTACCAATTGTTTCTTTTGAATGACTGTGTATTCACGAGGTGCCATTCCTGTGGACAGGAACTAAACTATCTCGATGAAGTGATCATCAACTTTTCTGATGGCCAACAACTATGCATCTGGAAGTGTATCCTCCGGACTAGTAGGTTCCTCTCCATGTTCTAACCTAGACAAGTGATCAGGTCCCTTTTTCATTCTTCCTGGCTTAACCATAATTTCAAAATTATACTCCTAGAATAGTAGTAGCCATCTGCATATTCTCCCCCCCAACACTAGCTTGTTGACTAAGTATTTCAATGCAGAGTGGTCAGTGAACATATTAAAATGTCCTCCCAACAAGTAGTGTTGAAACTTATGCAGTGCGTAGACCATTACCAAGTCTTTTCTTTCAGTCATAGTGTAGTTCCTCTCAGTTGTAGAGAGCTTCCTACTAGCAAAGGCTATAGGGTGGTCAATGTCTCCTGAAACTGGTTGTGCTAAAAATGCTCCCAGTGCAATGGACGAAGCATCGACATGAACATTGAACTCCTTACTTCAATCTGGAAAAACCAAGATTGGCGTAGTGATCATTTTATGCTTGAGTGTGTCAAAGCTTTGTTGGCATTCTTCTATCCATTGGAACTTGTTGTATTTATTTAATAGCTTCTCCATAGGTGTTTTTATCTATGCATAACTCTTAATGAACTTTTTGTAGTATCCAGTGTGCCCCAACGCAGTGTGCAGCTATCTGACCGAAGTAGGGGGAGGTAGATCAACAATGATGGAAATCGTGGAAGGATCTACCAACAATCCATGCTTACACACAATATGCCCTAGTAGCACTCCAAAGGATGAAAATAAAATACATTTTTTAAATTTAGGGCAATCTGACACTGCCTACATTTATCTAACATCAATCTTAAACATTCAATATGGTCTTTCAATAAGCTAAAGACAATCCAATCTATTAGCTCCCAAAATGAATCCGTCACCATGGTTTCATTTTGTGGTTGATAGCATGGTTATTGGTAGTTTTCTCAAATTGGTTTTTAGTTTTTCTAGCTGCAAGACTTAGCTTTTGATTTTTGTCTTAGAAATAAGATGACCCATAAAGGTCTTCTCTTTAAAATTTTCATAAAATGTTTTCAACAGCTAACGCGTGCTTAAAAGACGATGGTTAGCTGGTGAAAGTGGCGAATTTCAACAGCTAAGGAGCATTTTTCACAGGTCGTTAGCTAGTGAAAGTGGGGATTTTCAAACATCCAAAGAGCGTTTCTCACGGGGTGTGCGCTGGTGAAAGTGGTGACTTTCAATAGCTAAGGATCATTTCTCACAGGTTGTGCACTGGTGAAAGCGGTAGTTTTCAATAGGCGAGGAGCACTTCTCACGGGTTGTGCGCTGGTGAAAGCAGAGATCATGTGCATTTTATCCACGTTGTAAAAAATCTAATGATGATATGTTCATCCCACGTCATGTAATCAAGAATGATGTGCTGGTGAAAGCGGACAATCAGGGAAACTCGAGTTGCACGTCTAAATCGGATTGTAAAGCGGATCTCGTTCAGTAACGCATGCTTCACAATCATGGCGTCGAAAATGGAAAATTTGAACCCATCATCCCAGGTACAGGAACAATACTACATGGCTGGTGACATCAAATCGCCGCATCATTTCCCCAACACACATCACCCACAATTGTATGGTAAGTTTTCAATGTTGAAAAACAGAACAAAGTATTTTCACCAGCGCAAGACCTCGGTCCAAATAGCATATCGCAGTGTTTGGTGTGAAGAATCGTTTGGGGTTTTGAATTGCAAATGGCAAGACGATGCAGTGGCTCTTTGTTGAGAAAAGAATTGGACAGTCTGTCCTTCCTGTTAGCGATAAAAAATGCACTGGCATTTTTGAAAGAATGATTCTTAAACTTGCAGGGAAATTTTAAATCCCTTCCTAAGCTCCAAATGAATATTTGAAAACACCATTGGAAAGCTTAGGATTTCTAGATGTCAATCAACTATTCAGGCATGAAAAATGGATTTTCTATG
>JZKD02S1619330.1:55935-72569 GCA_000966675.3 Picea glauca
ACACACACACACACACACACACACACACACACACACACACACACACATCTAGTGGGGTAATTACCCACCTCTATTTACAAGAAAAGTTATCTATTGGAAAACAAAATTTGAGTGGAATTCGGTAGAATTTCCCTTGTCCAAGCTTGGAGAGTGCGTTGGACACATTTTTCTCCTACACGATGATGGAAAAAGTCTTAGATAGATTGGATGAATTCCATCAACTAAGGATGGCCTGGATAATATTTGAAAAACCTTAGAGTGAAAACCATTTTTGTTGAAGTCCATTTTTGGACTGAATAAACCTAAAAAAAAAACCATGTTTTCCTCAGTAGAAACCATAAACGTGGATCTCGGCACAACGAGTTAATCCTGGTCATTGATCTGAGTCCATTGCACTCCAAAGAATGTTATTTATTAGGGTCCTTGCCAACATTTGGATTCCTTGGAGGTGTATTGAAATATCCTGACCATTAATCAGGGTCCTCAAGTACGATGATTTGTTGAGGATCTAGGTTGTTGTAAACCGTTGGATCTATCGGGAAGTATTTGGGGAGAAATATATGTCATTAGATTGATTTCTAAATGAGATTTAGGGTATAACATTCTAAGTAGGCCATAGTATCGAGACCTGAAGGGAAGACTCCGAGCATAAATCTTGACCATTGATATTGGTCAAGCAGGGTCAATCGGATCTTGGACTCCATAAGTTTTTCCAACCTCAAAGTGTTTGGCAAGGGTCAGTGGACCAGGGCTGGGTGGAAAGGGTTCCCACATAGGGTTCCAAATCCCTTTATTATGTGTAGTCATGCACAAGAAGGTGGCGTCACGCGTGACATGGAAGCCACATAGGTAGACAACATGACCAAGGATGTTATGTGGTGAAGAATAATTCGACCACGAGTCACATGTGGGGCTGATTTATACCCAAAACCATGTGTTGGCACCTTTAAACGATGACCATCAGATATACCAACTGATAAATCTCAGTTGTATAACTTGTGTGTAAGTTCGGGAGTTTTTAATCTTGATATTAACTTAATAAACCATCTCATAATCACCGAGACATCAGATATCGGGAGTATAAAAAGTTAAACCACGTCAAGAAAGTCCCAATATCTGATTTCCAAGGCTATGTGTCAAGACGTGGTTCATCCACGTGGAACCGAGTGAGTGGTACACATGTCACGACAAAGGAAGGCCATGTTTCACCCCATGGTGGTGCCATATGTCACATGGTTTTGAAAATATTGGACAAGGATCAATGGGAAAAATGGGTTCCACGTGTCATGGCACACATCATGCCATGTGTCTCACCATGTTTCATACCACGTGGTAGTAGGGGATTCGCTAATGATTTATAAGTGGGTCCAACGAAGGATGGATAGCCTTGGCATAATCTCGTTGGATCATGACCATCGGATATAAGGAGATAAAAATCCATTGTTGATATGATTCAATGGGATTTAATCAACCTCTAGACCATCGATGATTTTTGTTACCTAGATATTCTGGTAAATCCGGTGCCTGGTCTTTCAGTGGACACGTGTCACACCATGATTGATCTAAGTCGAAACAAGTCAATCGGACCCCAGACTATTGAATAGTTTTGATGTCAGGAGAATATAGAGGGTCTGGTATCTGGTGCCTGATGACATGTCATGATTCTAGGGATTGACGTATGGTGGTCTGTGATAGGGCCATGTGCACAGGGTGCCAATGGATACAATATTGGTCACTGAGGACTAAGGTTAAATCAACACTTTCAGTTGGCTGATGGTCTGATGAACTAGAATTATGTTGAATGACATCACTCAACCAAGGCACAATGGAAAAGTGGCACCATATGATGGTACATTGTACCCTTGGCTCTAACTCATGTAGGACTAGGCCTTTCAAGGGTTATGCAATATGAGAAGGGACACGATTCCAAGACCCGATGAGCCGAGGGTCAGGTGGATGAGGTGGAAAGTGCCACGAAAAATCCTAAGTCAGTTACCATGACCTCACAAGGGTGACATTTCATGACATGGTAGTGCCACATTGGATGAATATGGGTGAAGTGGAGCCATGTGGGTGCCACATGGAATTGTAATGGAAAATACCTAAGAAATTTAAGGATCCATAACTTTCATTCCAGGGATCGGTTTTGGACAAAATTATAGTCCTTGGAAAGATCTCGATGAAAAAAATTTGACAGCGACCTTTAGAATAGGTTTTGAGGTAGTTGAGGAAAATAATTTGTTTTTACGAAGTGGTATCAGAGCTCAATTTCAACACTAGGCTTGGATGGGCCAGAAACCAGTTATAGGGCATATGTATTAAAATTAAGAATGGTTAGTAATAAAAAAGTTGTTGTATATTATTTTTGTCTAACAAATATTACTATCTTCACATTTTGCATAATACATAATATATAGACCAAAACAGAGACCAACATCATGGAAGACATGGAAGAGACACAAAGTATTTCTATCCATGAGGAGGAAATCAGGGGACGGAGGATTGACATGAGTATTGAAAAAACAAAATCCAATGGACATGACGAAGGTAAGGGGGGGAGCATAAATTTTATGGAAACCATCAAGAATATGCAACAAGATGTTCAAAGTATTAGATAATGAGAGGCTTAGGAAATACAAAGAAAAACAAGATGATTTCAACATTAATATATTGTGAAGCCTAAACAAAATAGAGAGGAAAATGGATAAAGAGTCATAGTCTAGAAAGGGAAGGGAATAGAATTCTTGTGACATAAGAAGCGAGACAAGGGGTGATGATAAACACCATCAATGCTCGACTAAACATTCATCTAGGAGGCTACACAATAGCTCAATCCCATCCCCTATTAAGAAACATAAGATGAAAACTTGGGAAGATAAGCTAAAAGAAGAAATGAATAAGATCGACCCCCCTACTTTTGACGGTGATAAAAAAAAGGATGAGGATGTTGAGACTTGGATGTTGGGAATGAGGAAATACTTTCAGCTACATAACTACATCTCTTAGGAAGAAGGGAGAATAACAATTTATGAGCTTAAAGGGAAAGCATTAATGTGGTGGGATTATTTTGTACAAGTGCAAAACATTGATGAGAAGAATGTTACTTGGGAGGATTTTAAGAGATATTTTAAAAAGAAATATTTAACCAAACACTACTATGATAGGAAAATTAAAGATTTCTTTGAACTCAAGCTTGGGAGCATGACTATAGACGAGTATGAGAGAATATTTTTAGAACTTATGAAATATGTGCCTTTTTATCAAAGATGAAAACGTTAAGATTTAAAGATATTTAAGTGGGATGCCATCATTCATGAGTGATAAACTACAATATGATGATCCCAAGACACTGGAAGAGGCCATAATAATAGATAAATGTTGCTATGATCAACATAAAGGAAGAACAACTTTGCAAAAGGCTTGATATGACAAAGATAAAAACAAGATGGAGCAGAGGAAGAAGGGAAACAAACCCCCATTTTTCAGAAAAAATACTCAAAGGCAACCAATTTCCAAAGAGCCTAGGATGGTTGAAACCATGGGGAAAATACCAAGACAACAACCCATAAAGTGTTGGGGTTGTAATGGAGACCATATGTACCAAGAATTTCCTCTCAGAGATGAAAAAGTAGAGGTTATTCAAAATGTACAATAAGTTGAAATAGTTGAAGATATGGGAAAGGATATACCAAGAATTTATGCAGCCCTAGAAAACAAGACAGTTGAATTTCAATCTCACATGATTTAAGTAAAAGGTAATATCAACAACCAACCTATTGTTATTTTCATTGATTCAGGAGCTAGTCATAGTTATCTAGATCCTAATATGTTAGAAAGGTTTCATTTTCCAAAAAAAAACCTTGGAAAACCTTGGTTGGTACAACTAGCTACCGAGACTAAAAGGAAGATTAATGAAATGGTTAAGGCATTCCCAATGGATATAAATGGGATAAGTACCAAAGAAGATCTGAATATCATACCTTTGGGACCATATGAATGTCTCGTTGGTATGGATTGGTTGGAAAAGCACCATGCTATTTTGGACTATTACAACAAAGCCTTTACTTGCTTAGATGAGGAAGGAAACTTGAGAAAAGTACATGGGATCCCAAGAGTTGTGACTATTAGAGAAGTTTCAACCCTACAGCTGAAGAAAATTTTTAGAAAGGGATGTCAACTATTTGCAGCACATATGGAGGAAAATCCTAAGGACAAGGTTCCCAACATTGAGGACAATGTAGTTCTAAAATAATTTGAAGAGGTGTTTGGAGAAATTCCTGGATTACCACCCAAAAGGGATATTGATTTTTCAATTAATTTAATTCATGGAGGAACCCATGTATCCAAGACTCCTTACATAATGAGCATACCTGAGTTGAAGGAGTTACAAATGCAGCTTGAAGAACTATTGAATAAATGATATCTATGGCCAAGTGTGTTACCTTGGGGTGCACAAGTGTTATTTGTGAAAAATAAGGATGGAACCTTGAGATTTTACATTGATTTTAGGTATCTAAACAAGGTAACTATAAATAACAAATATCCTATGTCGAGGATAGATGACCTCTTTGATCAATTGAGAGATGAAAAGGTATTTTCCAAGATTGATATTAGATCCAAATATCACCAAGTTAGGATTAAGTAAGAGGACATTAGTAAGACTGCTTTCAAAACAAGATATGCCCACTACAAGTTCATAGTGGTGCCATTTGGATTGTCAAATGCACCAACTATTTTCATGTGTTTAATGAATGGTATTTTCAGAGAATACTTGGACAAGTTTGTCATTGTCTTTCTAGATGACATCCTTGTTTATTCCAAATCTGAAGAAGAACATGAACAACACGTGAGGACGGTGTTGCAAGTGTTGAGAGAACATCAACTATATGATAAGTTAATTAAATGCACTTTCTACGAGAGGTAGATTCATTACTTAGGCCATATCATATCAGAGGAAGGTATAGTTTTAGATCTTGAAAAGATAAAATCCATCACATAATTTCCAACACCAAGAAATATCTATGAGGTGAGGTCCTTCATGGGACTTGTAGGTTATTATAGGAGGTTCATTGAAGGATTTTCCTAAATTTCACACCCAATCACATCTCTACAGAAGAAAGGCGTGAAATTTGAGTGGACACTCGAATGCGAAAGAATATTTCAACATTTGAAAAGCTTACTGACAAGAGAACCTATTCTGAAAATTTGTGATCCCAATGAATATTTTGTTGTATGCACCGATGCATGCAAAGAATGGCTTAGTGGGGTCCTTATTCAGAATGGTCATGTGGTGTGCTATGAATCAAGCAAGCTAAAGGAACATGAGAATTTGTATGCCACCCATTATTTAGAGTTGGCAACTATTGTTCATTCCCTAAAAATGTGGAGGCACTGCCTTATGGGTAGGATATTTGAGTTGAGAACATATCACATCAAACTAAAATACTTATTTGGACAACCAACCTTGAACGCCAGGAAAAGAAGATGGTTAGAATTCCTCAGCGAATACGAATTTGATATTAAACACATCAAAGGTAAATAGAACAAGGTCACCGATGAACTCAACAGAAGAGAACATGAAATAGATGCTTCAACCATGAACATGTGCAGATATGACTTACAAAACAAAATTTTAGAGGCTGCAAATTCATATCAGAGGTATGAGGAAATGAAAAGAAAGCTACATCAAGGAAAAATGCAGCATAAAATTGAGAATTATGAGCTGAGTGAAGAAGGAATTCTTATGTACAAGGACATAATTTATGTGCCATATAATCAAGACTTGAAAAACCTTATCTTATTAAAAATGCATAAGTTGCCTTATATTAGACACCCAAGCTACCAAAATACAATTGAAACTGTCAAAAAGCTATATTATTGGCCACGTATGAAAAAGGAAGTTGCATATTTTGTTGCCAAGTTTCTTGAATGTCAAAAGGTCAAGGTTGAGCACAGACACCCAGTTGATTTACTACAACCTTTTCTCATTCCTGAGTGGAAATGGGAAGTGGTAACCATGGAAGTCATTACTAAACTACCTAAGATAGCCAAACAACATGACTCAATTATGATATTTGTGGACAAGCTCACCAAAGATGCCCATTTTATTCCTATGAAGATAACTCACAAGGAAGCCAACATTTTTTATATCTACTTGAAGGAAATAACTAGACTTCATGGGATACCAAAAACGATCGTATCTGATAGAGATCCCAAGTTCACCTCAATTTTTTGGAAGGGGTTGTTCAAAATATTTGGAATAGATTTTAATTTCCGTATAGTTTACCATCCTCAGTTAGATGGACAAAAAGAGAGATTCAACCAGATAATAGAAGACATGCTAAGAATGTATGCCATGGACAATCCTTCAAAGTCGGAGGATTATTTACACCTAGTTGAATTTGGTTATAACAATGGATGCCCATAATCTATAAATATGAGTATGTTTGAGGCACTTTATGGAAGGAAATTTAGTACACGAGAAAGATGGGACAATCCAACTGATAGGATAGTAGTTGGACCAGATTTACTCAAGGATATGGAGGATCAAATAATGAATATAAAACGAAACTTGAAGGCTTCCCATGACAAGAAAAAAAGTTATGCATATAAGCATAGAACCCCTAGAGAATTTTCAGTAGGTGACCATCTATTTTTGAAAGTAAAATCAAGGTGAAGTTCCCTAAGGTTGGGAAGGTTCTCAAAACTAGAAACACGATATTGTGGACCATTCAAAGTTATGAAAAGGATTAATCCTATAGATTATATTCTTGCATTTCCAACATCCATGCGAATTAATAATGTTTTTCATGTATCCTTACTTAAAAAGTATGTAATTGATACTAATCATGTCATTGATTGGAATGTGATTCAAGTAGAGCCATAGGGATAATTCCAGGTACAACTAGTATGCACTTTGGACTGGAAAGCCAAACAACTCCGGAATCGAGTCATAAATATGGTAAAGGTCCAATGGACCTAGTACAGACCTGAAGAAGCAACCTGGGAACACAAAGATGCTATGCAGACATAATACCTGCATCTTTTTTGTAAATTTTTTAACTTTTGTTTGTACATATGTATATATTCCACTAAGGAAAGTGCATAAATAAGGGGGAGGGGAATGTAATACCCCTAGGCCAAACCCTAATTGAAATTTAATTCTAGGTGAGTGAATTGCGGGGAATTTGATTCCCAAAGGTGCCAAGTTGCAGTTACAAAAATTTGAATCTTCTTGTCTGACTTGTTGCTGAAGCCTGGAAGGGAAGTGGGGAAACCATAGGGGCACACTTCCTGGGTGTGGAAAGCATGTGGGGAAATTAGAAACTATAGACTATTTGTTGAACTTGGAACCTAAATTGGAAATATTATTGCTGCTGAGAGACCTTACTTGGATAGGATTTCCTTTCCCAAGTGGATTTTACACCCCAACTTGGGGGTTACATGTTGTAAGTTTGTGGGTAGAAGAGTCTAAGGTTGGGAGGAAAGTCATAGGTTTGCGTGCAATCGATGGTTCATTTATATCAGATAAGTTTCCACTATGTGCTTGTCTAATTTACTATTGAATGAGAATGTATGAAATCATGTATTGGGTATTACTGTGTAATTAATATGAGTTCTTGTCATGAATAATTATTATTTTTAACTTGCTTCATTAAACTCTCTATCATAAGCATTCATGAGTTGTAATCAAGTAATTCTTCCATGGGTTTATTTACAATTGTATCTATCCTAGGAATTTTGGCAATAATACTTGTCTAGCACTGTAGTTTTCTAGCTACAATACCTAGAAACTGTAAATGTGTTGAACCTGCACAGAATAGATCTAGCTAGAAAATACTACACAAATTTGCAGAGATAAATTGAGAAAGAAGAAGCAAGAGAGAAAGAATTGAAGAATTCTCATTAACCGTATTCCACACTTAAAGAGTGAATAATTTACAATAGATATAGGATACATGAGTAACTAATGATACATAGTGGTGGTCTAGATTGATCTGGACACACACCAGCAGTTACAAGAGTAAATTGCCACCTAGTCTAGTCTCTCAGGCAGTTACAGGAGTGAACTGCCACCTAGCCGAGTTAACTAGTCAACTAGTCTTCAGTTAACTGACTAAACAAAGAGTAGTGACTTGTTGATGATCCCAATGTTTCATGGTGACAAAACCAATGAAACATCTAAACTCAACTCAACTAGTCAAACTGAAGTGTCAACTGAAAGAGAATATTCTCCAGGTGGAATATTCTCCCCTAAAATATAGGAGACTCGATAATGACTAATTATGACTAATAAAAAAGGATAAACCTTAGGAAAAATAAATCCTAGGTGTGTGTGAAGTAAGTCCAACACCCCCCCTGAACATCACTATGGTGAAAATAAAGAATGGTTCCCGGCTACGAGGCCATGTTAGGTACCCAAATACAAAAGATACATTGAACTAAACGAGGAAAGAGGGAAAACTTCATGGGAACAAAACCCCCCCTCAAATTACAATGCATAACATAAAAAATGAGAAGGAACAAAAAAACAGTTGCTAAACAACCATGTCCTTCAGTCCAAAAAGACCTCGCAACTATGCAAGTTTGTGGGCTTTGAAGATTTTGTTGAAGATGTAGATGTTTGCATGGATATGATGAAGTATATGCATCATTGATATTTGCACACATATCCACTTTATATTCTTGTAATGAATAATATCCAAATAAATTTTGGATGAAATTTTGAAAACCGTACGGCCGTTTCCAGAAAAATGCTGAAATTTTGTTGATTTTAAAACGATCATAACTTCACTTTCCGGACTCCGTTTTGGATGATTTGTTTTTGAAATTGGATATTTTCCCGAGAGGAATTCAAATATCCAATTTGTTTCTGCAACTTTTTCTCAGAAAATATCATAATGGTGTCTGATGTGCACGGCTCCCTTTTTGACTCCTGAGATGCATGCAAAAGTGTATGCATGTGAATCCTGAGATGCATGCCATATATCTTCCACATGATATTCAAAAAACAAATCTAAAATGGAGTAGACATCATATTCAATTAATGGAATACAAATTTCTACAAAGACTTTTGTAGAAGACTCTTCATAATAAGAGGCTTGATCTTCTGATGGCTTCTCTTCCAGCTCTATCTGTTCAACCTCCTGCATGAAATCTTCACAATATTATTTATTCCCAAATAGAACCTCCAATCTGGTCCATAATTCATCTGGAGTTGATCATTGTGTTTTTTCATATACTTGATGGAAAAGTTCGGGAGAAATAGACATGCCGATACTTCCTATGGCCATATCTTGTATATTGAGAAAGTCATTTTTCTCATCTATGAAATCAGGCTCTACTTCCATTGCCATAGTAATTTGGTACAAGCCTCTGCATCTAAGATGAAGCAAAATTTTTGGCTTTTATTCCAAATAGTTATGAGGCGTGAGAAGTATTTCCGGTGAATAATCCATCTTTTTGTTGTCTTTTCAATATTTTGTACCTGCAAAAAATGATTTTGTGTAGATTTTGCTTAACAGTCCATCAGCTCTGATACCATGTAAATGTTTTGAACCTGCACATAATAGATCTAGTTATAAAATACTACACAAATTTGCAAAGATAAATTGAGAAAGAAGAAGCAAGAGAGAAAGAATTGAAAATTTCTCATTAACCGTATTCCACACTTAAAGAGTGAATAATTTACAATAGATATAGGATACATGAGTAACTAATGAGCCATAGTGGTGGTATAGATTGATCTGGACATACACCAGCAATTACAAGAGTAAACTTCCACCTAGTCTAGTCTCTCAGGCAGTTACTGAAGTGAACTGCCACCTAGCTAAGTTAAGTAGTCAACTAGTCTTTAGTTAATTGACTGAACAAATAGTAGTGAGTTGGTGATGATCCCAATGTTGCATGGTGACAAACCAATGCAACATCTAAAATCAACCCAACTAGTCAAACTGAAGTGTCAACTGAAAGAGAATATTCTCCAAGTGGACTATTCTCCCCTAAAATATAGGAGACTAGATAATGACTAATTATGACTAATAAACAAGAAAAAACCTTAGGAAAAATAAAAATCAGGTGTGTGTGAAGTAAATCCAACAGAAACTGTAAATTACATGCTTTGTATACATTCCAATTGTTTATATATATATATATATATATATATATACCCACCTCTTTTCACAAGCATAGTTATCAATTGGCAAACAAAATTTGAGTGGAATTCGGTAGTTGGGATGGAATTTCCCTTGTCCAAGCTTGGATAGTGCACTGGAGGCATTTTTATTCTATATATACCCACCTCTTTTCACAAGCATAGTTATCAATTGGCAAACAAAATTTGAGTGAAATTCGGTAGTTGGGATGGAATTTCCCTTGTCCAAGCTTGGATAGTGCACTGGAGGCATTTTTATTCTACACGATGATGGAAAAATTATTAGCTAGATTGGATGAATTCCACTGGCTAAGGATGGCCTGAATAATCTTTGAAAAATCTTAGAGCGAAAACCATATCGTTGAAGTCTAGTTTTAGACTCAATAAAATTAAAAAAAAAACATGTTTTCCTCAGTAGAAATAGTAACTGTGGATCCTGGCACAACTTAATATTGTTCCTTCATCAAAATCCACTGCACTCCATATCATGTCATTTCTTAGGGTCCTTTCCAACCATTGGATTCCTCAAAGGTTGATTGAAATATCTTAACCATTAATCGGGGTCCTCAAGTACGAGGATTTTATCGAGGATCCAGGTTGTTGTCAACCATTGGATCCATCAGGAAGTATTTGGGGGAGAAATATATGTTGTTATATTTATTTCAAAATGAGCTTCGGGGTCTAACATTTAGAGTAGGAAATAGTACCGAGACCTGAATGGAATACTACAAGAAAAAATATTGATCATTGATCTTGATCAAGCGAGGTCAATCGGATCTTGGACCCTAGAAGGTTTTCCAACCTCCAAGTGTTTTGCACAGGCTGGTCACCAGGGGGGAGGCTTCCTACATAGGGTTCTACTGAGGGGTTATAAATCCATTTAACTCAACAGTAGGAACCAAACCTACCACAGAGGCCCAATTAGACTCTTCATCGTTTGATGGTGGAATGGTTCTCCAGATATTTCAATCTGGCCAATTTATCGATGGGATTTACATAGTGATTCACAAGATATTTTCTTATGAAAGTTCATCCTTTAGTTTAAACATTCTCTTTTTGTCTTTTGTTTTATTAGATGGTACTGATCAAAATATGTGTGCTGGTATAAACTAGCTGGTAAAGGGGGTTCTTAACTACTAAAGAAGGCTGAGGTTGGGATAACCCTTGTGCTCAAGCATGCAGAAAAAGATATTCACACCTGTGACAAGCCTAGTACTAATACATTAAATTGTTGGTATTTCAATTATTGACTGAGATACAATTATCGTAAGAAAAAAAACATGCAATAAGATGATGGCAAGAAAAATAGTTTCCTTAGCTCTAGCATTAATCACACATTAGCACAACGATTTTCTTTCATCATTAGAGACAAGAATTACAAAAAAAATATTGAAACAACTAACTTATCAATAGATTTAGAAACTCTTACTCGTTACAACATCCATTAATGAAATAATGTTGGAAGTAATTCCTCCTCAATATAATCACACAACTCCTTTGATGAAAAACAAAATTTTTGTCTCCGGTCCTAAACATGACTTCTCAATTAAGGTAGTTCAGAAATAGTTCTTTACAATTCTAAAAATGAGGGTCTTTACAAAACCATCGACCTTTGGTAAAATGTCAATCCTCTTATTTATAATGAATAATTAACTAAAAATAGTTATTACAAGTGCAAGCTAAGTAAAACAAAATATCGCCATGTGGCACTTTAATCCCTCTGTTCTCTAAGAATCATCAAATAGTTTTATTAAAGTGGATGACTCTTCTCATATTCTGACCATTTCACGAAAAGTTCCTCACATGTGTTGGCATACAGGAACCTGTGTTGTTCCATCGGGGTTGAAAGGATTTATTTCACTTCTATTGCATGTTCTCTATACTTGATTGTTTTAACACTCAGCCGCTACAAAACTTCTTGAGTGTTAATCAGATGCTCCATGAACTGTTGTACTTGACCTGGTGCCATGCTTGCCACCTTTTCTATATTTGTTTTCCATGTCGATTATTGTTCTACATGTTTCTTGGCTATGTCATGCAGGTCGACAAATTCTTTGGGTGAGCTGAATTCTAGGAGTTTGATGCCTTTCATCTCTTGATTAATCTTTTCCCAACTCTTTTTGTACTCGGCCCACTTCTCCTGAATCTCCCACTGAGGTTCCTGGGACATCTTTACCCAGTATTCATCCTCTTTCCTTATCCAATCTATGTTTCTATCCCTTAGCACTTGAAAGTCGTGCTCTTTGGAATCTCGGCCCTTTTGAACCACATTGATGTAATCAATCCTTTCTACTACTTGGTGAGATTTATCATACCACCTTTCCACGTCCTTGCAGGTCACTAGTGCCGTAAGGGCGTCTTCTTGAAAATTGGCTATACCTACAGTGAAAAGGTGTCATTCATTCGTGAATTTGGCATAGCATCTTGGAACTCACTTCTCAAAAACACTATGGCCTGTGTGGAGTCCTGATAGTATTTTTCCAAATGGCGCAGATGCTCCAACTCCTTATGTGCAACGACCAACTCCTTTTCATCTCTTCTTTATCCCATGATAGCCATCCATGCATTGATAAGCTCAGATGTCTTGGTGTGCTCTGTGCTAAGAAGATTCTCCTCTGTAGTGATGAGAATCGAGCTATCTAACATGAGCCTCCTCTTCTTAGTGGTCCTCTTCATGATGTATTTTATCTTCCTGTCATAGGCGATTGCTTGTATGTCGACGACCTCATCAACATGTTTGGGGATTTTTTTTTCTCCCTAGGTTAGAGTATTTCCTAGGCTCCTAGCTATGTGTATTTGTTTTAGGATGGGTTCTTGAACTTATTCCAAATTTCTCGATGGATTGACCTCTGTTTGTTTCTCATTGGTTGGTGAGGTATCAACCAAAAATGAAGAACCAGGGGTAGGTTCAGTACTTACTTGGTAATCGGTTGTCGAATTGTCGATTTCTTGTTGTGGAATTTCCTCTTTCTGGCCACCCGATCCTAGATCATCCCTCGAGTTGTCTATTGGGTTTCCCAACAAGTCGAGTAGCTCAGTTTCTAAGACACTTTTGACCTCATGGTCGCTTTGCGAAAGGTTTTGAATTGAAACATCGAGACCTGAGGTATATTCTTTATCAAGTTCCTTTTCCTCTATAATCTATACTAGAGTCACTAGGGATACCACCGAACTCTCCTCTTCATCATAAATGGTTATCAATTCAAATGAGGGGTTTGGTAAACTTTTCCTACCTGGTGTCTTTTCTATCTCAGGTTGGGTTGAAATTCCCCCTGGTGATCTGATCTGTGGTGGTGGTGGAACTTCAGGGTTTTCTGGCTCGGTGATTTATTCAAGTTGTATTGACTCTAAGACACTTGGCTCTTCTCTGCTTTCAATTGGGTCATCAAATGGAATCCTCAAAATCTCTACGAGATTAGGGTTATTCTGTAGTTGATCAATGATTCTCTCACCCCTTCTAGAAAGAGAAGTCCTCTTATTTGTGCCTATGTATTCTATGTTGCTCTAATTTATTCCCTAACTCTGAGGGCCTCTTGGGATGACTTCTCTATTGTATCCACTTGTTCATCCATGCTCATAGCATTGAACCTAGTCATTTTTGGGTTGTCCATTCTCTGTACTACCTCCTCCCAGTCCTAAGCGCATTCTATGAAAATTTCATTCTCAAGTTTTTTCATGCGCATATGACCAACAGGAGGATACCTGTGAAGCATGTTGGGGAACTAGGCCTGTTAGGGAGTGTTACACATTATTTTTGTCATCCCTATGACCGTTAATGATGTAAAACTATATGTTTCCTTCATAGGGGTTAGTGGCCTGAGTTCCTGAAGAAAGAAGAGAGAAGAACTTTTCCTGAGAAAAGAAGTTGCATTCTCCTTTGTAAAAACCCTATAAAAAAGGAAGTTTGTAGGCTGCATTATAGCTAGGGTGTGAGAATTCTTGATTCTCATAGGCTGCATCATAGCTATTTCATGAGGAGTTCACAGTATACTCTATAGGCAGGGTGCGAGAATTCTTACACGTGGGAAAAAAAAGTGTTTTCTCGAATATTCTAGAAGGATAAACTTCCATGGTGAGGTAGAATTTGAATGGTTTGGATCTTACTCGCTTTCATGATTTAGTGGGATCATCCTAACCTCCTCACCTTATCCTCTTCAGCTTATAAAAGGAGAGGAGATCTCATGGAGAAGAGCTAAGTTGGATTTGGATTGGAATTATTAGCTTGGGTGGAGTGTCTTTGAGTTTTTCCTTTGTCAAGATAGATTGTGAATATTATCATATCTGTGCTCTTAGAATTCTTGGAACGTAAGTGTGTGGGGAACGAAGGACAGTTGGAAGGGACCTTACAACATCAAGGCCATGGTTGTAATCTCTCTTTCACATTTAATATGATACAGTAATATGATTCTTTCCTATAAATCTTGTTGTGTTTTATTGTATGATTCCTTGATCACATACATAGGTTTATATTGAGTTTATGCTATTACTATCACTTTGGTTGGTTGTGTTCTTTTGTAGGCTCATCATTGTATGACCGTTGGAACGGAATTAGGATGGTGATGGTGAGAGGAAGCGTCATTTAAATGGTATGTCACCCATCTCTCTTTAGTTAGTAAATTCAATATTTAAAACTTAAGGAAAGCATCATGTTCTAGTGTGTTTTGTTCTAGATATAGGTGGATCTAGGGAGATCAGTTAGTGTCCGCACCTACCGATTTATCCAATAGAAAAATTGGCGACTCCACTGGGGAACTGATTGTTTCCTAGTTAGTCTAGTTTCCCTTGCTTTGATTGCTTGATTTATGGTCTCTGAGACTGTGGGAGATCCATCCAGACTCTCTGTATCTGAAATTTCACTCAAAATTTTTGTCCTTTTCCAAATTTTTCTTGATTACAAACCTTCTCGCACTGTACCTCTCTGTGGCCTGCGAGAATCATTGATGTTCGCACCCTACTGTTCAGTTCAGTGTGACATTCTCGCACCTTGCTTGTATCTAGACTGCGAGAATCCCTAAGTCTCGCACTGTACCTCACTACCAGGCTGCAAAATCATTTGTAAAAGTTTTGGATTAGATCTTCCTATCTTTTTGATGCCCAGTTTTGCTTTGATCAGCTGGATTGAAATTTTGGAGCTTATCTTGATATGTTTACAGTCTTCTTGGCATTCTTTGAGTTGCTTTTAGCCATCTTTTCTTTGTCTCATTTTGAAGGATTAGTCTCTTTCTTTGAGTGTCTTTCAATTACAAAGTGTGTGTTTTCTTTAGAATTGTTTAGGGAAAGATCAGATTTCTTCTGAATAGTTCGCTTTAAAAGAAAACTTTTAGTTTGGGTTTCTTTGTTTTAACAAAGTTCATTATTGCTTTTAGTGAAATTTTTGAAACAAAAAGATTTATTTTCTTGCTTTATATTAGATTGGGGGCATCCTTGCATTTGAAGTAGCAAAATTGCATGATTCTTGGAATTTTTTGGCCATGAATCGTGCATTGGTGTACAGTATTTTTTGCTCATTTCTTGAGAATATTGATATTGATGAGTTTTAATATTTTTAGGACATTGTGCATCTAGGAATGATAAAAAATTTCTCCTTCTCGTAGCATAGCTTTCATCGAAATGAAAAGATTGCATCTTCATCTCTTTACATAATTTTCGAGTCGGTCAAAACACCATATTGTCCATGCCATTTTCCTCTTGAGTAACAACAACCATAAAATAAAGCTCTTATAAAAATTCGTTAGACATTTTTATATTTTTTGGTAGCAAACCTACATTAGATCAGTTGTAGGGCTTTGGAATAGGTGTGAAAGATAACTTTCCAAAGCTGCAAACAAACATAAAATCTTGCGTTAGGAAGATGTGAAATCCACTTATTACATTTTGTCCTGGGAAGCCCTTCTAACACAAGGGTCAATCACGAGGTCGCATTGAGACTGGCAGACTTACTCACCCTTCTTTGTCGGTCTTAGTGTAGAGATTGCACGTATTATGGGGGTCGCGTGAAGGTATACCCACAATTATGAGTGGAAGCCTTTCAAGTTGATTTCGGGCTAGATACCCTGCCCTTGGGCATAGATCGGACTATCGATTGTTTCCCCAGGAATCACTGTAGTGATTGGTAACCTTAGTGGCCTATCTCTTTAGGGTCTTTACACAAGGTGACTGTGGAGGGGCAAGTCTTCACAGTACCTGGAATCGACATTGGCCAAACTCACTTGGACTCCTTGGAGGGTATACCCACAATTATGTGTGGTATCTTGCACCAGGGTGTAAGTCCGTTAAGTAGGTCATCAACATAACTTTTCAACCCACCCTATCTCACCCCCTTCTTACTTTGTTCCCATGACATTGGATTTCATCACCAACTAGTGTGTTCATTGTGAGAAGGTTTTGTTTGCTTGCTTACTTACTAGATTTTTAGCATGTGTTGTTTGTTTTCCCTAAAGGACTCTAGATTGGATATTTATTTTAACGACGTCAGTTCCCA
>JZKD02S1619330.1:75983-89170 GCA_000966675.3 Picea glauca
CTTACGACATCAAGGCCATGGTTGTAATATCTCTTTCACATTTAATATGATACAGTAATATGATTCTTTCCTATAAAGCTTCTTGTGTTTTATTGTATGATTCCTTGATCACATAGATAGGTTTATATTAAGTTTATGCTATTATTATCACTTTGGTTGGTTGTGTTCTTTTGCAGGTTCATCATTGTATTAGCATTGGAATAGAGTTAGGATGGAGATGGCGAGAGGAAGTAGCATTTAAATCGTATGTCACCCATCCCTCTTTAGTTAGTAAATTCAATATTTAAAACTTACGGAAAGCGTCATGTTTTGGTGTGTTTTGTTCTAGATCTAGGTGGATCTAGGGAGATCGGTTAGTGTCCACACCTACCGATTTATCCAATAACAGGAAGCTAGGCCTTTAGGGTCATGCTTGTGGAATTATATTTTCAGGAACCTGAATTCAAGTTGGCTTAGGCCTTCTTGTTTGGCTTGAGCAGTTTCCTTTACCAAATAAAGCCCCACATGGAAACCGTAGGGTATGAAAGCCCGCTTCTTGTCCTTGACTAGAGTGGCATTATAGCCCTACAGGATAGTTTGATAACATGTTTTTCCCACAATGAGCCAATATGGGATGTGAGAAGGGAGTATATGCATTGCTTTGGTGGCCCAGAAACACCCTGATATAGGTTATGCATTTATCCAAATATTAGTGGCCTAGCTTCGCTACCATTTTCTTGGCTGTTGCGGATAGTCTTGGGCATTCCTTTTTAAATATAATAAAATAAATACAGGCGATAAATTCATCACAAATGAGTGCATAGGATTTTTTGTACATGTTCTCCCATAGAATGCTGAAATAAACGTGAACAGGGAGCTCCGCAACATGCCAGCTTAAATTTATGTCAGCGACGACATTTATCGCACAGATCACATCGAGAAGGTACGAGGCCATGTGGAAAGTGAGTGCTTCCCCTTCTTTCAGTGTCTGATCCTACTATACACATATGCTCAATTATTTGGAAATTATTTATCCCCAGTTGAAGCTGCTTCAGGATATTTCCACTGTGTATGCCAAAGAAATCCATGCTTCCGAAAAATTGGAGATGTCCTTCTCTCCATACAGTCAGTAGATGAGAGCCATCAAGTAGATGTATGGCTACCTCAAGCTAAATTTCCCATACTAGACATTTCTATGGTTTGTAAAATGTTTTTCCTTCTTCCACCATGAGGCCATCAACAGGTTGGTGTCATGGAATTCATAGAAATTCACCATGAAGTCTGTGTTTAGCCGCTCCTCTGGGTCTCTAAGTTTGTAGTACTTCTAGACTTCTGTCGGGAGGAAAAATCTGACACACCCACCATTCTCATCATTGATTAAGCATTTCTACGCATCTATATGGTCGATTAACCACTTCAAAACCTCCATGCATGGGAAAACCGGGGTTCTGTAGGCTACCATGTGCAAGTATGACCATCAGATATTTGGGAACACTTGATCGTCAAGTGCCCTTACATCCGGGTCACTATGTGGGATACATTCTGGGTACTCCTCCCAGTTGATTCTATTGAATAGGTCTCCCCACTATGAGACCATCACTTTGGATCCAGTATTTGCTTATGTATCACCGAAGACCAGAGGTTGAAAAAAATCTTTCTTTGTTGAGTTTTTTATGATCGACTCTAACCTGGGAGCGTACTCCAATTGCCTCGCAGTACTTTGAGAAGAAGCTTCACCTGTTTCTACTTCCTTTATATTGGGTGCTCTTGGCGAGCGTCTGGTGGTTGGATTTCTCAGAGGAATTTTCCTTGCAACTTAGAAAATAGTTAGATACTATGAAAGAAATCAGATGTATGTATAACAAATCATGACTGCCAAATTTACAAACTTGAACACATACCTTTACTACTTGTTTAACCTGGTTTTGATAATCTGAGAATCATGACAGTCTCGAGACACTTGCTTTGCTTCTTCAGATTCTCTAGAAATAAAAATTGTGCACATAATGAAATTGTTCAAAGTCGTTCTAGATTTAAACAGGGATGAACCTACCTTGCCGCTTCATCCATTCAAATCAGGTTATGAGTGTAGTTCTATTAAATATGCCACCAAATCTTCAAAGACATTTAAAATTAAATTTGATCGTAGGTTGATGGCATGAGCATGGGTTGTAATGTGTCTTATCGGTGATTTCAAATTGTTGTTATTCAATCGGAGCATGGGGTAGCAACATATGCAGGATGACACATTAACTAGTCTATTAAATTCTAGAATCTGATCGTATCTTACGCTGAAAACATTGCATTGTTTCTCTAGTCTAACTGGTGAGTCGGGGGTTGAGGTTATGCTTCAAACACTTTTCGTTGATATCTCCTTGCAAAATATCTGACACAGAACAATCTTTCCATATAGAGCTCACATGCCAAGGCTGACTTGGAGGTGTGACTAGGACGCAGGAAACCTTAATATGACTCGAGACGAAACTATGCCATATGACACCCCTATGCAACAAAGACACGTAGCACTCGAGACCGACATCTTTTTTCACCCATGTTATTCAGAATCGAGACTTTTATTAAGATAAATGTTTTAAAAACCAATCTTATCTTGTCGACGCTGAAAAGTATCAAGGATCAGTGATCGACGATAAACCTAGCCAAGTGCTCCCAGATTGACTCTCTCGAAAATGTCTCAATGATGAAAGTGTATCGGGGATTGACGATCGACGATATGTTTATTGCAAAAAAAAACGATTGTTTTAACCCTTATAGATTTCCCCGACCTCGTGAAAGTGCATCGGTCATCGACTATCGATGGTTTGTTTATGGCTTTTGTCAATGTTTATCTCTTGAAACTTCGTGGTGAATAAATCATGCAAACTAACTCTTCCATATACCAATGTCGATGGTGCATCTATGATCAACGATTGGTGTAAATGTGTGGCCACTTTACCTGCTTGAATTTTTTCGACGTCGAACACAAGCACGCTAGTCGCAATGTTAGCTGCAGATTATTAGTTAAGATGTCAAGTTATTTTAGACACAAGGTTTCCTTTAACAAGTTCAAACAAATCCAAATTGATCGATAAGAGTCATGAAAAAAAAATAAACCATCTCCACCATATTGAACTCAATTCACATAGTAAAAGAAAACAAGTGGTACCCAAAAAGTGATAAATTTTCATAAGGATTTTAGGGTGTGTTGAGCACTCAATAGGATCCAAATCCCTTTTATTATGTATAGGCATCAATAGTAAGGTGACATCATGCATGACATGGAATCCACATAGGCAGACAACATAACCGAGGATGTTATGTGAGGAAGGATAATTAAACCACGAGTCACATGCGGGGCCGAGTCATACCCAAAATCTAGCTTTAGCACCTTTAAACGATGATCGTTAGATCTACCGGTCGTGAGATCTCAGTCATAGATATTGTGTGTAAGATTGGGAGTTTTTAATATCGATATTAAATTAATCAACCATCTCATAGTCACCGAGACGTCATATATCAAGAGTATACAAACTTACACCACACCAGGAAAGTCCCAATATCTGGTGTTTGGGGCTGCGTTTCATGAAGTGGTTCATCCACGTGGAAGCCAATGAGTAGTCCATGTGTCACAATGAAGGAAGGCCACATGTCACCCCATGGTGGTGGCATGTGTCACATGGTTTTGAATGAATTGGACAAGGATCAATGGGAAAAATGAGTGTCACGTGTCATGCCAGGTGTCTCACATGTGTGATACCACGTGGTAGTAGGGGATTCGTTGATGAGTCAGAAGTGGGTCATGTTAGCACTAGGAATCACCCTCATACTGTAATGAGGATAATACCAATAGCCATCATTTTATACAGTAAATGTAAATGATTTTTAAGGGGGGTCAAATGGATAAGACTCGAGATAATAACGTTATAACTCAGAAAATCTGGGTTGGCATGCACAAGCAATTGAGGTATTGTATCAACTTCAGTTAGTAAGTTGGAGTAAAGGTGATTAGGAGGAATACTTTGGTGAGAAAGTGTAGAGGTCTACTATGGACATCAGGTCTTCTAGTAGCCTAAGGAGGAAAAAACTCAAACACAAGATCCTCTTGAACTCAAATTTTCAAGGAAAATAAAAGACATTATAACAACACTATAATCAAACATTCATCATAATACATTTACAACAATCCATGTGAATGAGTCAATCATGAACTCTCTCAGTATCAGTGGAAAATAATATGGAAGAATAAAGCTGACTCAGATTAATCAAGAAGTCTCAAATCAAGTTACATAACCAAAGAACAAGTGTTCTTCATCAAAATATTACAATAAGGGAGCCTAGCTCAACGATTGACTATAAAAAAATATCAAAACTGCATACATACATTGAGAATTGTTGTAACCACCAGGAGTGTGATCAGGCCCCTGCATTCAAAGTTTCCAGTCGGTGCCCTCTTTGCCAGACTATGAGTTCCTTCCTTTGTCACATGCAAACTCAAATCAGTATGGGTTTTGCAAGAAAATCCGTCCTCGAGGAACTTTGGGCTGAAAATCTGCCTCCACGGGTAGGCCTTCCATGCTTTCCATTTATGAGGTGATACGAGGTTTCAACCACCACCCCTCTTCTTTATTAACTACTTCATCGGGATTAGGATGAGGCTTTGAACGCTCGAGAAGCTTCCATGGGATGTTGGTGGTTCTTCGTGTCAACCTAGCACCCTGAAACTGTGATGATCTCATTTTCTACTATCGTGAGGGTCTTTGGACTTGGCTCAACTCTCATGAAAATTGCACCTTCCTTTGCACTTCTAAGGCTTCATGTGCCAGCTTCTTCTCCACTGCACATTCTTGCATGTGACCTCGAGCCACGACCTAGCGCTTATCCCCAAAGGAACTTCAAGATTTTGTCTTTCGGGGATCCTCATATCACTTGACCCTAGCACCCCCGATTCTCGATTTGATGAAAATGCCCAACTCAAATCAATGGTCAGATATGCTTTCCATCCGATGGTCGATGCTTCTCGCTGAAAACCATGAACTATCAGCTTCATGTGATGGGTGATCAATATCCTTTATGGACCTGCTTCCATATGAATTTGGGTTGTGACCTTGGGCCCACTCTCGAGTGATTCATGAGTTCATGTTGTGCGAACTTGCGCTGTGCTCCACTCTCAAAAATCTGATTCACGAGATCGAAAACCTATTGATCTGGTGCCATGCGTCCCTCTGAATTTAATAGTCCAGATCTATTTCGGGTTTCGACCATCAGGGATTTTCCCTTGCCTCATTTCAAAACTCCTGATAATCATTTCCACGAAACCTCAAATTGACTGCCACATGTCTCCTCAAGATCTACGACCCATATCAAATATTTTCTCGACCTTTGATCTCGGGCCTCTACCCTGGCACTAAACTTCGAGAAACTTTCGGATCTCGAATACCCGTGAACCACCGATCTAATTTTCCTGATGGATCTCCATCGTTGGAAGATAAGCTTGTCTTATTTCTTGTATTTTAAGCTTGAAAGGGACTTATATGAAATATGCTCTTTGTGTTCAAGGATGATACCCGTGCAGGCAAAGGACTGGGTCACCCTGTGACCTTCTCACAGCTTTATGTGATAACATTTGGCTCCATAGGGGATGGAATGCTCCCTGCGAGATGCCAAGAACAAGCAGTTCTAGTCGCCTTATGCATTGGGTTATGGAGTCGAGCTCAAAACATTTTGCCGAAGGCTGACATGTGCACTAGTCTACTTATAAAAAGGAAAACAAACATGCATGCTCCAGAAAGATCTTATTTATGTACAAAACCTAAATTAACTGACTTTTACAATGGGCTAGGTGAAGGCAAACATCCACCATATCCATTCAAACTGTTTGATAACTGAATCATTTTCTTCAACGCAAATGATCCATAATAAACAAGTAAAGTGTGATAGCTGGCTAATTTTTTTCTTATGATCACCCATATTACCTTCAAATGATGATAAAAAGATCAAGCCTTCATGCTGCAAAGCATTCAAAAAGTGTAACTCTATGTACTCATTGACAGGGTCATAAAACTGAAGGCAATGCATGATTAACTTATGAATGGTTACCTTCACTTCTTCAAAGTTGTTGACATCTTGCTTGATGTCCCCTACAGGCACACTTGATTGAAAGACAACCACAAGAATCTGTGGGTCCAAAAGATGCTTACTATGAACTGTAGGTACAAGTGGAAGAAGGATGGATGTAGGTGGTTGTTGATCCACTGATGACTATGGATTTACTTCAGGCTATGTATAAATGACCTCTTCATGTGCCTGAACTAAGGGCTGCTCCTGGTCAAATTTTATGTCTTCCGTGACAAGTCCAACCTTTGCATCATCCTTACTATATTCATAGTGATCAAATACAAGATAATCTTGTTGCTCATCATCACTAGGATATTCATCAAAAATGCGTTGTCTTTCATATCTATGATCAACCTTTAAATCGGTAATTTTATCAGGAAAATAACCATTAAAAATATCTATTTCAAGAGCAGTAGTAACTGCTACTCCTAGATGTTCATACACATGATTTCTATCAATACAAGGCTATTCATTGATACATGCTTCAAAGAAAAAATCATCCACATCATTTCCTTCATATGGATAGCAAGAAAAAACTTCCTTATTCTCAGAGTTGAGATGATACTAACTTTGAATCCTGCCACAAGCTTGGAGGTTCTCCTCCACTTCCCCAACATCCATGAATAACTGAGATAAAGATGTTGATTTACTTTCTCTCAGGTGAAGGACAAGCTCCAAATATTGAGCCATGACATAGTACACCATGGCAACAGTCTCTGTGGATTTGATATCTATAGGCATATTATGATACACACAGTAAAACCTCCTGTTGAATATGGACAAGTCTTCCTCTTCCCCTCTCCTCAAGACATTAAAATCATCCCAGTACTAATCAAGGGACTTGTTCTCACCCCACCACTTTAACAATGCATTTCATGATTCAACCCAGGAACCAATGGAGTCAGCTCCCAAACATTTAAACCACACAACAACATCTCCAAACAACGAATTTGAGAACAATCTCATGGAAACATCATCATGAGCAATCTCAAATTGACCAAGAAAGTTCTCAAAGGCCTCCACATGCCTCTCATCTGTAACATGATCTTCCCCATAAAAATGAGGAAGATATTTAAAGAAATCAGGAGGATAAGGATGAATATGATATGGAATCTTTAAAGGTTTAAACAGTCTGTCTCTGATTCTAGTTTGAAAACTAGTGGGTTGAATATGAGGCTTATCACACTGATGCCAAGGCACAACAATAACAACAAGATGAGATGAGATTTGAGGAGGCTACGGATCAGTTTCAACCTCATCAGGGATGCAAGTGTGATTGAATCTAGGAAGGATCTCAGTATGAAGTTTATCCTTATGAATAAGATGAGTTGAGGATATAGTATCAGCATCTACAACACAGGCAGAAAGTATGGATTCTTCCTCCAAGGGTCAATATATAAAGGAATGTTAGTGATAAAACGAATAAACAATGAAAAATATGATGCTTTTTATATGTGAAGAGAAAAACAAAAATGAGTTGATAAAGAATAACAAGAGTTCATGCAAAAATCTCATAAGTTGATACCTAGTCATTTCCTTCATATTTATGTCAATAGGATCTTCCCCAGTGGAGTCTCTGATTGTGGAGTTTCTAGGTAGATGATTACATTCAATTTCTATATCCCACTCTTGTCTACCATCAAGATATGGATCTATGTCATTCTTCCCAGGGAGCTCTTCAATCTGCTCAAATCCGTCCCCGACAACGATGCCATTTATGTTAGCACTAGGAATCACCCTTAGACTGTAATGAGGATAATCCCAATACCCATCAGTTTATACAATAAATGTAAATGAGTTTTAAGGGGGATCAAATGGATAATACTCGAGATAATAATGTTCTAACTCAGAAAATCTGGGCTGGCATGCACAAGAAATTGAGGTCTTGTATCAAATTTAGTCAATAAGTTGGAGTAAAGTTGAATAGGAGGAAGAATTTGGTGAGAAAGTGTAGAGGTCTGCTATGGACATCAGGTCTTCCAACAACATAAGGAGGAAAAAAATCAAACACAAGATTCTCTTGAATTCAATTTTTCAAGGAAACTAAAAGACATTATAACAGCACTATAATCAAACATTCATCATAATACAGTTACAACAATCCATGTGAATGAGTCTGTTAGCACTTGGTAAATTTCCTAGAGGTTGAAACAGAAGAAATCTACAAAGGTAACTTTATCCAACCACTTTTAAAGCTGGGATCTAGCCCTTCCAACTTCAGAGAGGGATCTCTGTATATGATTTAGCTATGTTTTCAATTTTAGATATTAGGCTAGGTAAAGATATAGGTAGGTTTTGTTGTCAAAGTGTTTTTTGAATTGGTTGAGACAGTCTACACATCCATTGGGCTATGGGGTCTGTGTTTAATAAAAATGAAATACAACCAGAAACATGAAGGAAGACTTCCACAGCGCGAGATAATATACTCACTGGATCTTTTAGTAGCTTAGATGATGGACAGAAGAAAAGATGAGAAAGATAAATTCAACTAAGAAGCAGTTAAGAATTTCTTAATTGAAAACACCAGAAGATAAACACTAAAATCTTTCGAGTCAGAAACACGGTATCCAAGATAAATCCTGCAACATTCGTTACTCTTAAAGATTAGACTTAGAAAACAAGATGATCACGAAGCAAGAAAACATTCAACTTAGAGAGTAAACATCACCAGTGAATACACGCAAGAATCCTGTAAAGTGCCTCCTTTTTATTAATAGAAGATCTCTTCAAAAATATTACAGTCTGATAGCGTCAGGGTGTGAATATCAACAACCCTCAATACTTCGAAAGGTGAAGTATTTATAACTCAAATTACAACTGTTCCTGTCCTAAATGATCAGGATGTGCTAATTCTATTTTTAACCTAACTAATTTAACAAATCTCCTAAATCTAGGAACTGCTTGATGACTTGGTGTAACTGCACGCTGATTTCTGGGTAGACCGTTGATGAAGTCTTTTGCACGACCTCGTCTGACTGGATAGGTGACTGGACATGGACAACTCATCTGCTAATCGAGCAGATCGCAGAGTTCTTCCCATATGAGATGACTAGGCATAGTGACTTTGAGAAGTCTTCGATACACTTCATCCATTTCTGTATATTTGGTGAATGTAGGCTTGGTGAGGAATATGTATCAAATCTCTTGTTGGATACTGATGTCCAACTGAAGGGCATCCAGGAATGCTTTGTCGGTGATGCTCCCTTGTATGCCTGCAAACTTTGAACTGTCCTTAGACACCTCAGCCAATCTCTTCTTGTAATCTAGGAGTGTCATCAGTTTATCATTAATAACCTTCAGACCAGGTAGACCTTTCTTTTGGAGAGCTTCAATCTTATTGAAAAACCTTTGTACCCCCTGGTCCATGATCTGAACCTTTTCTTCCAGTTGAAGCATTAATTCTCTCTTGGTCAAAACTCTTTTTATCTCAAGGATGGTCTCTGTTCTGTCTTCGATCTTCAACTCTTCTAGCTCTTCTCTGGTCTTAGAATTGAGGAACTTGATGATATCATTCGCCTGTGTTGGCATCTCCCCCAATTCTACTCTGATCTTCTCAATAGCCTGTTTTCTCCTCTGGACCAACTCATTCTTCTCAAACATGATTTGTATCATGGGCCATATCTCATTTATGGACTTTGTGATGTCTGTCCATACATTCTCTTTGACCTCAGCCAAAGTTTTCCCTGCCACTGTTTTCTTTTGGAGTTGTTGTAGCTCCTTCTTGAGCTGCTCAGTTACCTGCTTTTCCTTGGAGAGACTGGTTTGGAAGGAAGTTTTGAGTTCCTGGAGGTTCTCAACTTCCTTTTTAAGCCTGCTGATCTCTGTCTCCTGCAGGTTCATCTTTTCCATGGATTTGGCGAGGCCGGCTGTCCCCTCTTGTGATGTCAATGGAGTTGCGGATGGGACTATTGTCACTGTTGCTATGCTTTCTCCTGAAATCGGAATGGCACTCAATGGAATGACTTCCATTGTCTTCATCTGTTCCTTATCTTTTAATAATCTCTCCATCTCAGCTTCCATTTCTTTGAGATGCACATTTTTCTCCATGAGCAGCTTGAGTATTTCATCCTTCTCACCTTCTTTCTCTACTATCTCCTTCGCCTGCGAGTCCTCTATGGGCGGGAGCTTCAGTTGTTTCCTCAAGGAAGCGATGTCTGCATTTTTCTTCTTTATCATCTCCTTTGCATCTTTGACGTTCGAAGGATCATAGACGATCTTGAGAACCAACTCCTCCAAAGTTTTGATTCTGTTGTCTTTCGCAAAGGACGATATCTTCTCCAGCTTGAGTTGTGTCTGAGCATTGTTTAGTGACACCTGTAATTTTGCTGCAGAAGCGGAAGCATGCGCTAACGTATGGAACACCATTTCCTCTTTCTATTTGTGCAAATCCATCTGATCTACTAGGTGCACGTCCTTCGTCTGGAATTCGAAGGTGGCCCTCTTGTAGTCTGTGATCACCTTGGGGTCTAGTACCTGTGCCTGGAGGAAGGCCATGTGCATCCTACCCTTTTCTGTGTCAAATGCAGACAGTAGCCTATGTTGCACAATCGACATCTTCTTCTGAAACTGAGCGTAAGTACTGCTGGTAAGGGTCTGATTCTTTTTCTTAATCAGCTCGTACTTCTCGAAAATGCTCAACTTGGGCCCAGTCTTGCCCAGATGAGTGTCCAGTGGGGAGTCTGAGGATTTATTTGGGACTGCTGGGGTGATGTCCTTATGTAGGCTTGAGTCGAAAGGTGGAATGATAGACTTGACCACTGTGGTAGGAGGGGCTTCTTTCTCCCCCGTAGGACCGGGAACTGTGGTTGTCTTGGGCCTCTTAGTGTGCAATTGGAACTCTTCGGACGATACCTCTGTGACAGGCGGAGATAACTCTTGTCGAGGCCTTTTTTCCTTAGGGACCTGTGGCGTGGTAGTTGGTGGCACAGTGGTAGGGGGAACCTGCTGTTCCACTTCAACCAAGGTGTTAGGCACCCACACAGTCTGATTGGCGAATTTCTCAATTTTGGGCTTAGCTTCATGAACGTACGAGATGTTTTTGTTCTTCGCCCTCATTTCTGAGATGATCTTGCACGGATCATAATGCCATGGGAAGCTTAAGAAAAACTTCATCTCTCTCAGCATCCGTTCCGCTTCTTCTCCAACGCCACGACTGTTGTAGATGAAGGAGCCAATCTGCCCCTTGATTCTAAGCTGCTGCTTTTTCTTCAAGGATACAAAATGGATGTCATCTGAATTCATGATCTGTCTTATATATTCTAACACAAAGATTCTTATCGGCACATACTTGGGCAGCTTGTAGGGTGCCAACTCGCACCCGAATACTCTGATCTCGGTGTGGTTTTGATACAGGTACCAATCCCTGGTCTCTGTGTTGTTCGAGAGATGCAGAATTCTCTGGAATTCGTTGTTTATTTGAGGCTCAGGCCTGCCGCTCAACATGCTTACCACAGGGTGGTAGAACAGATCGATGAATTCCTTGAAGCTATATTCTGTGGAGTTATGCTTCAGCAAAGAGGTCCATGTTGTGACTGGCTGAGGCCTTCCATCTGCGTCCATTTTCTACATGGAAAAACTAAATTTATCTACTTGATAGAAAACAAACATGTAGGCCAGTATAGACGAGTATCTGAACATGCCTTCCGTGCCAAAATTCATGAACTGTTCATGAATATTGTCTGCCAAGAAGGTGCTGAAATTGAACTGGGTGGTGGGCTTTTCATCAGTGGAGAAAATGGATAGAAAACCCAGAATGGGGTCATCTACCCACTGGTCGAAATAGTACCCTAGCAAAGCACAAAGGGAAGAAATGACCTGGTTACCCTTAGTGGAGAACATGGACAACGGGTAAGGGGGATTTGTCGAAGGAAATTGAGCGGAGGTGGGAAGGAAAAGATCCAATATTTGAGCTCTTTGGGGAAAAGTCATCTTCTGATACAACTCTGTAAGGATTTCCAGGTTGAAAGGAGACATAGAGTCGGCACGGGGAATTTGCATCATCTGGTCTATGTCTTCGGGCGTGATGAGGAACAGGGTGTCTCCGGATGAGGAGACGACGGCCCTCTGTTTGGGAATATAGTGAGCTTGGAATTTAAGGGCTTACTCGGGAAAATGGTGGATCTGGGGAAAAAGGTAAAGGGGTAAATTGGACTCCCAGAGTCCAATTTCATCGCTCTAGTCCAGGAAAACCTCCCTGATCCATGACTGGAGGTCTGAGAAATCAAAATTGCATTGGGTATCTGTGATCAACCGGTCTTTGTCGACCAGTGGGATCTTTTCCAGGTCAACAAGAGGCGGGAGAAAAGGATTTTCCTCTCCTTCTGCTTGTCTGGGCTTTGGCGCCATTTTTGCAATAGTACCTGCAATAAACACAAAGTTAGTGGGGTCGACTGACTATGGATGAAGGCGACGGGATGTAATGGAGGAGCAATCGATGAGTTTCTCTGGTGCGATGAGTGAACGGTGAAAGTATGGGAAAACGGTAATTTTATTTAAAAATGGGGTCGGTTCGGCGCGGGAGACAGGTCAGCTGGATAACGGATAGGTTATCCAGTAATAAATGGACAACGGGCCACTTGGGGGTGAGATGGCAGGTGATGGTGGCTGAAAAATACGAAAGGGTGATGTGGCGGCTAGGGATTGGAGGTAAAAGTCGCAATAATGGGCTGGTCATGAGTAAAAAGGGGTAAGGGACTGACAACAGTTATGGGATTCGACATAACTCGAGAACAAGCGGAACAAGTGGAACCAGTGGAAAATGATGTCCATAAGTGACGGGGGACTGTCAGATAGTAGATGGTGACGGGACTTCACGACCAATAGATTTATGCCACATATGAAAAGGGGCCCACCAGAGGGAGATAACCATTCCGGACCCCCCCCTCTGTTAAAAGCAGATCGTCGGGGGGGGGGGGGTCTGAAATCCATTGTGGGCCATTGATCCGCCTGCCTGTTTCTGAGTTGTAGATCCAAGCGCACTCTTTATCGCTCATTCTGGACCCCCCCCTCCATTAAAGGCAGAATGGACGGGGGGTTCCAGAATCCAATCTAGACCTTTGATTTAAGTTCTCGTCCCTGGGCCGTCCAAATGTGCGCAA
>JZKD02S1619330.1:89883-101083 GCA_000966675.3 Picea glauca
TTTTTCAAATTATTTGCAGAATGAAAAATCATTTGTCGACAAAAACACTAGAGACAGATAATATCCCAGTCACCAGTTGATTCATATAACTTATAGGATGATAACAGCAGCTCCACCTGGGTATGGTACTTGCCTTGTGAAGTGCCAAGAATCCTGGTTCCTGTCATTCTGAAAATTTCTGCCTAGTAGCCTTCATTGGTTTTATTCTCATAAAATGGAAAAACAATGATCAACAGCTTAGGGCCTTCTCTTCGGGCTTCAACTAACTGACTAATGTTCTTCACTCAGAAAATGCAAGTGAAAAATGAAACTTAAAATGGTATGTACAATGGAGAGTGGAAACTCGAATCTTCTACTGAGGTGGCACATAATGTTTCAACATTCTGCCATTCACAGGTGCTCCTGGTAGATCTGTCCCATCAGCATTGTTTAGAAAGAAATCATTGTTTCCCCTAAAAGCTTGGATCATGTATGGTCCTGTCCACAAATTGTCAAATTTTCCATGCTTTCCCTTGTCTTCATTTCTGGCATCCCATCTCAGCACAAAATCTCCTAGCTCAAAATCATCCTCCTTGGTTCTTTTGCAAAGATCTTCTTGATGTTTTCTTGGATCACCTGAGTCTTATTGAAAACATCCTCCCTAGACTGCTGCAAATGGATCATCTGGTTGATCCTTCTCTGTGAGTCATTTGGCTCAGCTTGTACATCTTGAAGTAACTTCATGACAGGGACTCCTAGAGAAGTGGGGAAAACTGCCTCTGTACCATAGACCAGCTAGTATGGTGACATACCAATTGATCTTTTGGTGGTCAGCCTGTCAGCCCATAAAACAAACACCAACTTGTTGTGCCATGATTTCTTGTTTTCCTGCAATGTTTTCTTGATGATATTTACCAAAGTTTTGTTTGAAGATTCTGCCAACCCATTCCCCTGAGGGTAGTAGGCTGTGGAATGCCCCAAACCAATGTGATACTGGTTGTAGAAATCTATGAGTTTCTTCGACCGAAAGGCAGTTGCATTGTCAGTTATAATCTTTCTAGGACATCCAAAGCGAGACAAAATATTATTTTCAAGGAATTTGATAATAACAAAGTCAGTGGCTTGCCTGCTCGGTACTGCTTCGATCCATTTGGTAAAATAATCGGTGGCAGTGAGAATCCACCGGTGCTGGCCTGAAGATGGGGGGTGTATTTATCGAATGAAGTCGAGCCCCCATTGCTGGAAAGGGGCCTCAACTGAGATCGGTTTCAGAGGTAGAGGAAGGAGTTTCCTTTTGCCCTCAAACAGTTGACATTGGTGACATGCTATTACCTTCTGATGCACATCAGCAAGCAGGGTGGGCCAATAGAATCCAGCTCTGAGTATTTTGTTGACTGTGACCTTCCAGTTCATATGGCCACCACATTCTCCTGCATGAAAATCTTGTAACACTTTATCAACTTATTCTTTCAGTAAACAATTTAACAATATGCCTGCAGGATCTTTCCAATACAAATTTCCTTCTAGAATACAGAATTTTAAGGCTTTCAACTTTAAAAATCTATCTTTGGTCTTAGTCAAACCAGGGGGAGCTTGTAGATTTTGCAAAACGAATATAAGGTCTGCATACCATGGAGAGTTGAAAAATACCTCTCTCACGTTTGGAGTCGCCATCTCACCCTGTTCATCTGCCACATTTAGAAAATTAATGTCAAGAGCATGGAAGTTAGATTCAGCCATTAATTTAGCAAGGCCTTGACCTTTGATTAGTTTCGTGGGCTTAATCTCTATATCGTATTCTAAAATGACAGCAATCCATTTTCCCCTTCTTCCATCCGGATTGTCCTATGTCAAGATGTCCTTTACTACCACATTCGGAACATAATCTATGGTGTGGGAATGGAGAATGTAGACCCTAAAGTCTTTTATGGCTTTTACCAAAGCAAAAGCTTGTTTCTCCATTATCTTGTAATTCAGAGAAGCGTCCCTTAACGCTTTGCTAAAGAAAGATATGGGCTGTTCATACCCTTCGCTATTCTTTTGCAGTAACACCGCTGCGATAATACGTTTGGAAGCGAAAGAAAAGAGATAGAAATCTTTAGTGAAATCGGGACTGATCAAAACTGGGGCTTCTGTGAGTGCTCGTTTGACTTGTTCGAAATATTATCTGGACTCAGAGTCCCATTTTATTTTTACATCTTTTTTAAGCATGTTTGTAATGTTCCTGAGGAGTTCTGCCAGATTGGAAATGAATCTTCGTAGAAAGTTAATTCTTCCGATAAAACACTATATTTCTTTGAGGTTTCTTAGGTGTTCCAATTTTTGTATGCCCTCGATTATGCTGGGGTCTATTTTGATTCCATCTGTGGAGATGATGTGTCCCAGCAGTTTTCCTTCTTCTAACCCGAAAAGACTCTTCTTAGGATTTAAAGAAATCCCAAACCTCCTACACTTCTCGAAGACTCATCTGAGGTGCCTTAAGTGTTCATCATCAGATTGGGAAAGCAAAGTTACATCATCTAAATAGACGACAATAAACTTACCTGATTCTTCCACGAAGGCGATATCCATCACCCTCTGGAATGTGGCTCCTGTGTTCATCAAACCAATAGGAATTTTCACATACATGAAAGTACCCCATGGTGTGGTGAAATCGGTTTTGTCTTGGTCGTCCGAGTGAACTAAGACCTGATTGTAACCCGAGAAACCGTCCAGCAGAGAAATTCGACTGGACCCGACCACCCTTTGCAGGATGTGGTCCATTTTCGTTAAGGAGTAATTATCCTTCAGGGAGACTTTATTCAGATTTCAGAAATCTATGTAGAGTCTTATTTCCCCGGTTTTCTTATGTGTAGGGACCAGATTAGAGACCCACTTAGAAAAACCCAATGGAACTATGATCTTGGCATCGTACATTTTCTTGATTTCCTTTTCTATCAAAGGGAGAAACTTGGGATTTATCCTCCTAAGTTTCTGCCTAAATGGTTTTTGGTCTTCTTTTATTGGAATCCTGTGTTTTATGATGCTGGTATCATAGGCTTTCAAATCTTCATAGCCCCAGGCAAAGACATCCGAATATTCTTTGAACAACTCAATGTATTTGAGTTTTTTCTCTGGGGGTAATGATTTAGACAGTTTGACCATCCTAGGTTTCTCTGTAGTCCCTATATTACAATCTTCTACCTCTTGTTCATGGGCTTCGATTTTTGGTTTTTTGGCTACATCGTTAGAATTGAACAAGTCCTCTAAAGGAACTAGGCCTCTAGGTAAAACATTGCTTTTCAACTGTAAAACGTCAGCATCCAATTTGTCATCGCCTAATTCTCCTGAATCTATGGTATTTACACTGTCAATTTCAAAATCAGAACTATTTACATTTTCATCTTCGTTCTCTAAATCTATATTTGTACATTCAACATCATTTTTACACTGCAGAAAGTCTTCAATTTGATCATCATTACCAAACACTTGCCAGTACCTGATATTGTCGGGAACGGTTGGTCTACATTTCACCTCAACATTGTATGGACGAGTCGGGCAGAAAGGAATCTTACAGGTGGCTGTTGAGGTGGCCAATCCATCAGCTAGAATGTTTTTTCCCCTCGGCATTACCTGCAAGTCAACTTCAGTAAAACATCTCAAGGCATCGAGAACAACATTCCTATAAGCTCTAAGACATGGATGTTTCACAGTGTACTCACTTGATTTGCTTGATTATCAATTCAGAGTCACCTCTTACCATTATTTGTTTAGCACCAACTTTTTTCAAAAGCTTCAAACCGAGCATCAAGGCTTCATACTCAGCAATATTGTCAGTACATTGGAAATTTAATTTGTAAGGCTGGTTTTCTGAATACCTATTTCTGTGATTATGCATCCATACTCCTGCTCCATCTCCTTCTTTACTCATTGCTCCGTCAAAGTCCATGCTCCAGAAATCTGCAGGTAACTCTTCAGTTATCACATTCTTCATCCTTGCTACCTCAAAGATTTCTTGGCCTTCGTCCTGGCTAGATGTATCTTCCGCCAGCTGAGTATCTTGCTCTCCCGTGTCACTGTCGTTGTACAAGATAAAAGAATCTAGATCGGAATGTGTAGAGTAAAGGGGATAGTTGTGCGGTTTCTCTTGGCTATTGACCATGTACTTCATCAATGTTTCTTTGTATAGCCTTCTTTGTTGCCCGAAAACTAGGATAGTGGCATAAGACATATCCAACTGCAGGGTTCCTTTCAACTTCGCCCCCTAAGACCGGGATAGCAACATTCCATACTTCGGCGGGATGTCTGCAACCACCACACCCATTACCATGCTCTTCGCAGGAATCTGAACCAAGGTGATGCATAGGTCCTTGATCAAACCAATACATCTAACTTTATTGGAGTCGAATGAGTGTAAATCCTTGTATGATCTGGTGACCTCCAGTCCCAGTTTTTCCATTACTTCTTTAGGCATCAGATTGTGGGAGGCACCCGAATCCAGCATAGCATTATGCAAGATCAAGTCGTGTATGTTTAGACTGATGTAAAAAGGAGTGACCTCACCAGTATCATCTCGAACATCTACTTCAGGTCTGAAAAGAATCTCGGGTTGATCATCAGTAAGGTTCACAATGTCTGAATGATTTGTTGATCCAATGGTTAAGGCCTTCGTGCCTATGTCAGGTTCAATGGCCAGTGCTTTAATCACCTGTGAACGATAACCATCTTTGTTCATCAACTCGGTAAGTGGGATGGGGATTTTTACTTTGGCCAATTCCCCCTCCAGGCTAAAGGGTGTAGGAGCTCTGCCTTGGCTCATCAATTCTGGTATGTCCACTGCGCTCTTCTGGCCAGAAGTACTTGGTGGGTCAACAGGTGAAACCTCGGGCTGTGATGGCCTTTCAGAATGGTAAGGCTTTCTTCATGGGAGCGTTGGCATTACTCTTCTCAAGAAACTTCTCAGCAGTACCCTTCTCAGGAATCTTCTCGGCAGATGGCTCAGAGGTCTTTTTGGTTTCGACTACCTTCTTCGTTTCAGGCATATTTTTTGGAGAACTCCCTTCTGTCTTCTTACTCCGCAGATTGTACTGTTGGTGTACCTCCAAAATAGCATTTTCGAAGGCCTGCTGTTCTGCATCTTTAGCTTCTTCACTTACTTTTGTTTGATTGAGAAGAAAGATTTCCTACTCTTCTTGGGTAAGGAAAATAGCTTCGTTGTCGTGAATGCCCATGAGATTGATATGAGTGTCCTCCAATTCCTCAATCACTTCCTCCCCTTCATCAGCATAGTTTTCTTGTAGAGGAGGTCTAATCTGCTGATCTGGACCCCTCTGCTCTCTCTGATCCCTAGGATCTCTCTGTCTGATTTGAGGAGGGTTTCTCCTGAAGTTAAGATTCCAAACCTGAGGAGCAAGTGTGTTGTCTCTTGGAGGATTTCTGTCTGACACAGTAAATATTTCCAGCATTAGTTCCACTGCTCTGGTCAAAGAATCCAATTTGGAATCTGAGGTCGACGTGGAAGGTTCTTCTTTAATTGTGACTCTCCTTTCTGACCTCTGTCATGCTCTTTTTGCTAACAAATTGGCCTCCACACTAATAGCACTTTTTTGCATGTCCTCCAGGGTGGTAGACTTTATTTCTCTTAGTTGGTAAGACATGTCAGCATCAAATCCATCAGGGAATTTAATCAATGCCAGACCCTGTGGAGGTTTGATTTCAGTTGGGATTGCATTGTACAGGTTGTTGAAACAGGTGCAGTAATCTTGTACCGTCTCACCTTGATTTCTTCTTATATTCTCGTATTCTGACAATATTTGGAGAGGGTTTTTCTTTACCTCCCATCTGTCAAGAAAACTCCTTTGAAAAGTGACAAGGTCAGGGATTGAGGTGGCAGGTAAAGCTTTGTACCATTTCTTGACATCACCTATCAAACTTTGGGCAAACAATCGCATTTGAACGTCAGCCTCATCAACTTCTTACAGGTCAAAATAATCATTCATTTTGTCAACATGTTGTTGGGCGTTTAAAGGTCTTGTTGCATCGAACTGTGGAAGTCTAGTTTGGTAGTCTTGAGGCATAGCATGGAGAGGTGCGGCCAACACCAAGGGAGTGTATCTGGCTGCCATGATGAGTGAGAGAGGTGGAACGACAACCTGGATGTTCGGAGAGGTAGTGACTGAAGGCGAGGACGAGGAAGGACTGGCTGGCACCAAGGGAGTGGTTTGTTGATTAATAGTGGGAGATAGAACTTCAGGGGTTCGGGGTTGCAAGATGGTTGGGTCAAAAATGATTTCAGTGACAAAACTACCTGACTTGGACCTAGACAGGCTTTGACTGGAATAGGTGTCAATATTGGGGTTTTGAGAAGAGACAAGTTTTCCTAAAAAAGAAGGGGACTTATGAATTGGAATATGACTTACCGAACCTTCAGCAATGGTCTTTTTCCTGAGAAAATGCTCTATATTGTCTGTTACTTTCGCAAGTTTTGGATCTGGATGAGATCGAGTATAGACTTTCTTGGGAGCCAGAACTCTTTTTGGTTTTTATATATATATATATATATATATATTTTTAAGTTTTGTGAGTCTAAAGATAATATGTACAAAGTTTAATCACCCTCTAAACATTACTTTCTTCTCAATTTGAACTTTCTTTTTAGGGAAAAGAAAACATGAAATTATAAATTTTTAGTTCTTCCCCAGTGGAGTCGCCATTATGTTAGCACTTGGTAAATTTCCTAGAGGTTGAAACAAAAGAAATCTACAAAGGTAACTTTATCCAACCACTTTTAAAGATGGGATCTAGCCCTTCCAGCTTCAGAGAGGGATCTCTCTATATGATTTAGCTATGTTTTCAATTTTAGATATTAGGCTAGGTAAAGATATAGGTAGGTTTTGTTGTCAAAGTGTTTTTTGAATTCGTTGAGACAGTCTACACATCCATTGGGCTATGGGGTCTGTGTTTAATAAAAATGAAATACAACCAAAAACGTGAAGGAAGACTTCCACAGGGAGAGATAATATACTCACTGGATCTTTTAGTAGCTTAGATGATGGACAAAAGAAAAGATGAGAAAGATAAATTCAACTAAGAACCAGTTAAGAATTTCTTAATTGAAAACACCAGAAGATAAACACTAAAATCTTTCGAGTCAGAAACAGGGTATCCAAGATAAATCCTGCAAAATTCATTACTCTTAAAGATTAGACTTAGAAAACAAGATGATCATGAAGCAAGAAAACATTCAACTTAGAGAGTAAACATCACCAGTGAATACACGCAAGAATCCTGTAAAGTGCCTCCTTTCTATTAATGGAAGATCTCTTCAAAAAGATTACAGTCTGATAGTGTCAAGGTGTGAAGATCAACAACCCTCAATACTTAGAAAGGTGAAGTATTTATAACTCAAATTACAACCGTTCCTGTCCTAAATGATCAGGACGTGCTAATTCTATTTTTAACCTAACTAATTTAACAAATCTCCTAAATCTAGGAACTGCTTGATGACTTGGTGTAACTACACGCTGATTTCTGGGTAGACCGTTGATGAAGCCTTTTGCACGACCTCATCTGACTAGACAAGTGACTGGACATGGACAACTCATATGCTAATCGAGTATATCACAGCGTTCTTCCCATCTGAGATGACTAGGCACAGTGACTTTGAGCAGTCTTCGATACACTTCATCCATTTCTGTATATTTGGCGAATGTAGGCTTGGTGAGGAATATGTATCGAATCTCGTGTTGGATACTGATGTCCAACTGAAGGGAATCTAGGAATGCTTTGTTGGTGATGCTCCCTTGTATGCCTGCAAACTTTGAACTGTCCTTAGATACCTCAGCCAATCTCTTCTTGTAATCTGGGAGTGTCATCAGTTTATCATTAATAACCTTCAGACCAGGTAGACCTTTCTTTTGGAGAGCTTCAATCTTATTGAAAAACCTTTGTACCCCCTGGTCCATGATCTGAACCTTTTCTTCCAGTTGAAGCATTAATCCTCTCTTGGACAAAACTCTTTTTACCTCAAGGATGGTCTCTATTTTGTCTTCGATCTTCAACTCTTCTAGCTCTTCTCTAGTCTTAGAATTGAGGAACTTGATGATATCATTCGCCTGTGTTGGCATCTCCCCCAATTCTACTCTTATCTTCTCAATAGCCTGTTTTCTCCTCTAGACCAACTCATTCTGCTCAAACATGATTTGGATCATGGGCCATATCTCATTTATGGACTTTGTGATGTCTGTCTATACATTCTCTTTGACCTTAGCCAAAGTTTTCCCTGCCACTGTTTGCTTTTGGAGCTGCTGTAGCTCCTTCTTGAGCTGCTCAGTTACCTGCTTTTCCTTGGAGAGACTGGTCTGGAAGGAATTTTTGAGTTCCTGGAGGTTCTCAACTTCCTTTTTAAGCCTGTTGATCTCTGTCTCCTGCAGGTTCATCTTTTCCATGGATTTGGCGAGGTCGGTTGTCCCCTCTTGTGATGTCAATGGAGTTGCGGATGGGATTGTTGTCACTGCTGTTGTGCTTGCTCCTGAAATCGGAATGGCACTCAATGGAATGACTTCCATTGGATTCATCTGCTCCTTCTCTTTTAATAATCTCTCCATCTCAGCTTCCATTTCTTTGAGCTGCACGTTTTTCTCCATGAGAAGCTTGAGTATTTCATCCTTCTCACCCTCTTTCTCTGTTATCTCCTTCGCCTGTGAGTCCTCTGTGGGCAGGAGCTTCAGTTGTTTCCTCAAGGAAGCGATGTCTGCATTTTTCTTCTTTATCATCTCCTCTGCAGCTTTGACGTTCAAAGGATCATAGTCGATCTTGAGAACCAGCTCCTCCAAAGTTTTGATTTTGTTGTCTTTCGCAAAGGACGATATCTTCTCCAGCTTGAGTTGTGTCTGAGAATTGTTTAGTGACACCTGTAATTTTGCTGCAGAATCGGAAGCATGCGCTAACATATGGAACACCATTTCCCCTATCTGTTTGTGCAGATCCATCTAATCTTCTGGGTGCACGTCCTTCGTCTGGAATTCAAAGGTGGCCCTCTTGTAGTCTGTGATCACCTTGGGGTCTGGTACCTACGCCTGGAGGAAGGCCATGTGCATCCTTCCCTTTTCTGTGTCAAATGCAGACAGCAGCGTATGCTGCGCAGTCGACGTCTGCTTCCAAAACTGAGCATAAGTACTGCTAGTAAGGGTTTGATTCTTTTTCTTAATCAACTCATACTTCTCGAAAATTCTCAACTTGGGCTCAGTCTTGCCCGGATGAGTGTCCAGTGGGGAGTCTGAGGATTTATTTTTACACTGCTGGGGTGATGTCCTTATGTAGGCTTGAGCCGAAAGGTGGAATGACAGACTTTACCATTGTGGTAGGAGGGGCTTCTTTCTCCCCCGTAGGGATGGGAACTGTGGTTGTCTTGGGCCTCTTAGTGTGCAATTGGAACTCTTTGGATGATAACTCCGTGACAGGCGAAGATAACTCTTGTCGAGGCCTTTTTTCCTTAGGGACCTGTGGCATGGTAGTTGGTGGCACAGTGGTAGGGGGAACTTGTTGTTCCACTTCAACCAAGGTGTTAGGCACCCACACAGTCTGATTGGCAAATTTCTCAATTTCGGGCTTAACTTCATGAACATACGGGATGTTTTTGTTCTTCACCTGCATTTCTGAGATGATCCCACACGGATCATAATGCCATGGAAAGCTTAAGAAAAACTTCATCTCTCTCAGCATTCGGTCCGCTTCTTCTCCAGCGCCATGACTGTTGCAGATGAAGGAGCCAATCTGCCCCTCGATTCTAAGCTGCTGCTTTTTCTTCAAGGATACAAAATGGATGTCATCTGAATTCATGATCTGTCTTATATATTCTAACGCAAAGATTCTTACCAGCACATACTTGGGCAGATTGTAGGGTGCCAACTCACACCCGAATACTCTGATCTCGGTGTGGTTTTGATACAGGTACCAATCCCCGGTCTTTATGTTGTCCGAGAGATGCAGAATTCTATAGACTTCGTCGTTTATTTGAGGCTCGGGCCTACCGCTCAACATGCTTACCACAGGGTGGTAGAACAGATCGTTGAATGCCTTGAAGCTATATTCTATGGAGTTATGCTTCAGCAAAGAGGTCCATGTTGTGACTGGCTGAGGCCTTCCATGTGCGTCCATTTTCTGCATGGAAAAACTAAATTTATCTGCTTGATAGAAAACAAACATGTAGGCTAGTATAGACGAGTATCTAAACATGCCTTCCATGCCAAAATTCATGAATTTTTCGTGAATATTGTCTGCCAAGAAGGTGCTGAAATCAAACTGGGTGGTGGGCTTTTCATCAGTGGAGAAAATGGATAGAAAACCCAGAATGGGGTCATCTACCCACTGGTCGGAATAGTACCCTAGCAAAGCACAAAGGGAATAAATGACCTGGTTACCCTTAGTGGAGAACATGGACGACGGGTAAGGGGGATTTGTGGAAGGGAATTGAGCAGAGGTGGGAAGGAAAAGCTCGAATATTTTAGCTCTTTGGGGAAAAGTCATCTTCTGATACAACTCTGTAAAGATTTCCAGGTTGAAAGGAGACGCAGAGTCGGCACGGGGAATTTGAATCATCTGGTCTATGTATTCGGGAATGATGAGGAATAGGGTGTCTCCAGATGAGGAGACGATGGCTCTTTGTTCGAGAATATAGTGATCTTGGCATTTAAGGACGAAATCTGGAAAATGGTGGATCTGGGGAAAAAGGTAAAGGGGTAAATTGGACTCCCAGAGTCCAATTTCATCGCTTTGGTTCAGGAAAACCTCCCTGATCCATGACTGGAGGTCTGAGAAATTGAAATCAAATTTGGTATCTGCGATCAATCAATCTTTGTCGACCAGTGGGATCTTGTCCAGGTCAACAGGAGGCGGGAGAAAAGGATTTTCCTCTCCTTCTACTTGTCTGGGATTTGGTGCCATTTTTGCAACAGTACCTGCAATAAACACAAAGTTAGTGGGGTCGAATGACTGTGGATGAAGGCGACGGGATGTAATGGAGGAGAAATCGATGAGTTTCTCTGGTGCGACAAGTGAACGGTGAAAGTATGGGAAAACGATAATTTTATTTAAAAATGGGGTCGGTTGGGCGCAGGAGCCAGGTCAGCTGGATAGCGGATAGGTTATCCAGTAATAAATGGACAACGGGCCACTTGGGGGTGATATGGTAGGTGACGGTGGCTGGAAAATATGAAAGGGTGATGTGGCGGCTAGGGATTGG